>WURT03062414.1:0-32560 GCA_009936505.3 Holothuria glaberrima | reverse complement strand
CACTTTTTAGTTTCAGGTGACAAAAAGTGGGGGGACAAATGTGTTAGTGTCCCCTCCTCTCAAAAAAGTGGAGGGGAATGTCCCCCCGTCCCCCCAAATCGACGCCCCTGGGTCTAGGAGATACTCTTGGACAATTTCGAAAATTTTATTAAACGGAAGGCCAACGAGTCAACCAAACGTGAGGCTTTTCTCGGATGAAAACATCTCAACCTAGTCCATGTTCGGACACCCGGTGAGAACTAAAAACTATGGGATGAATAAAAATGACAGGCACATGGCAATTGTTACTGGTGGCCACTTAGCACTCTAAATAACTTACAAGGCGGTAGTCTTTTGTTGAGAACGGTATTTACATTTTGATTTCCAGTTGCAGGTGTACCACAGTTGCTTAATTTTAAATTAACTTGGGAAGCCACCGAGACTTCCTGTCCTGTTTTTTTGACAATATATAGATTACCGGGTAGAATGTCCCACTATTGCAAAGTGGTCACACTGAATACTGCTAAACGATTTCCATTCATCATGGAAAAACACATTTCAGTGAACTGTAATGTCCTCCCTTAAACAAGTGTATGAAAGAAAAGGTTGAACGAACCACTCCATGGTGCATTGTGTAAAATAATTTCAGAGAGAAAATCAGCGAACACTCTTAACCAGGTCAGAGATTTACAAGAAAAGGTTAAAGAGCACTGGCTTCAATAGTATCAAGAATAACTTTCTACCACACAACATCCGGAAACTTCATTCTTTATGACTCTAATGAAATTCCTAGCTCTGCCACTAGCCATCAGGAGTTATTAATTTTATTGCCATAATATTAGTAAATGGGTAGTCGAATATATAGAATAAAGTTGCTTGGAGGAACATTTAATTATCTACAACACATAATCCATTACAACAAATTACAGTCTAATTTAAAAATCGACATAATACTGCACCATTCGATTGAGTGCTTGTAATGAAACATAAACCATTATAACCCTTTTGAAGCTTGTGTTCGATCCTACGTGTCTTCTAAAGCAGACCACGCTACTGGCGGGTAGGGGATGTCAAATGCCAAAAAATCAATTACTTATCGTTAGCCATATTTTAAATGTTGTATTGGTGACCCTTGCAACCATGTCTGTAAGTATGCAGGAACTTTTAACCGCATTGTTCATCAATTCCTATACTATTCTCGCTTAACAGATTTTGAAATCCGTATGGAAAGATTGTTTATTGCAAATCTGCAGCTTGACCAGTGCCGCTGTCCTAGATCCGCCAAAAGTCCGTCAAAATAGAATTTTAAGACAATTAAATTGAAACAAGTGTCTTCCTATCAACATTTTCAACTATATCTGCCATAGTGCACCGCATATCAAAGGCGCGCATTCGTTTGCTTAAGAAATATTCTTTTATGTAAATATATCAAAACATGCCTCCACATATGTTCTGTGGTATTGATCATTCAAGAAACAGTTCTACCATGCATAATTCTTATAGAAATAATGTAATTAGAAAGTTTGCATGTTATCAAGTACCTCACTGCGTACGGAAGATACCTGTTTAAGAAATGTTCGTATAATATAAAATGTGATCTTCAAATTTGACATGTAACAACTTCGGTCGTTTATGGATTTTTGAAATCTCTTAAGAATTATTTATTTATACACATTAAGCCATTGCTTTTAATCAAGAGCTTTCTGTTATTGTAAACTCTTTGCTTCGTTTTTCATTCATTTCCTCTACTTCCGTGACGCTGGTATCTCTAATGCACATTTAATTCGTTTCTGGTACCTATTATATACTGACACTTTATTTTTTGCAACTGTATTTGCGTCCTCGAAATGAATATCAAACAGACAAATGAAAACATACACATACAAATGTTGAATAGTATTCTTATTACCTACAGGAAGCAGCTCAGCTGAACTCTGACTGGCTTCTTCCGAGAAGAAAGAGGAACTAATGGAGGTTTCAAGAGATTTTTTGCTGGTTAGATTGTTACTTTTCCTTTCTTCCTAGTGTGTTATCATTGGACGTTGTTAAGTGTTTGAGCTACATAGGTATTTACAGGTTATTTAATATAACAATGTTAAGGTTTGAAAGGCCAATAACATGTGCAAGATGTTTATTAAAGTTCTGAAACTAAAAAAATCTACAAACTCTGTTTAGTAAAATCATGTTATTCCTGAAATTAATAAGCCTTAACATTCCCACTTCCAAATTTTACTGTTACTGTGAACATTTATTATATAATGGCCCATATATATATATATATATGCATACAAATACATGGTACATATGGCTACTTACAACATGTTGTTACTCCGAGTTTTACACCATGCGGCGATAGTCAGACAACTGGACGTATTCGGACTACGATGGAACTTTATTTCTTCCTGACACGGCTGGGCAGTCTGTTTCCATGACGACACTTTGAGACGAGCTCTGTTTTGTTGTTCAAAATATGCTTGATGTGTAGAATTGCTATCTTTTCTTCCATGCTGAGGTTGCATTGCCCTGATTCACGTTGGCTTGTGTTCGATTTGTTTACTATTTCCCACTCAATTTTGTAGCTAATCCCCCTTCTTTTCAGATCCCATACGTATTTAGATAGCTCGGTTTCTTTTACGTATTTCTCGTGTTTGAAATATTTGGTATGGTTATTACAAAGGGGTGAAAAAAGCACAAGTCACCTCAGGAGCAGAATCTAAATCTTACATCGGCACCTCAGGAGGACCCTTTAAGCAGCGTTTAATTTTTTTAATGTTTTACAAGTATTCCTGCTTTGCCAACAATGATTTTCGTTTTGTCTGTTTATATATATAGTAGAAAACACCACAAAGATGACGTGGACTTTCTTATAATATATATATATATATATATTTATATATATATATATACATATATATATATAAATATGCATGTCGGCATGCATTTGTGTGGATACTTGTGTGAGACAAGTTGCTTGTAGAATTAGTCTTTCAAGAAGGGTCAAAGTAACTTTTGTCTTTTAGACTGGGGCGTCCATGAACCATATCAAGACTAAACCTACTACTTGAATAATGCTAATTGCATGTCAAAACTTGTCATTAAGGGCTAAAAGAGTTCAAAGTGTTAGCACTATGGAAAAGCGATACTTCGAGATGAATTGTATATTCCATGTTTTACACGTGCATACTTCATGTTAATAGGAAGTACGCTACTACATGTGTTTGAAGCCAGGGTTATGCGGGTTCATTAGAGGTCAACGAGTGAGATCTCCTTAACAGATTAATTCTAAGTAACGCAATGCTTTCACCCATTTTATTGAGAGAAAAAATCCTTTGTTTTAGGGTACGTAGCGGTAAGCTGGGGTCACTAGAGATGACCTCAAGACCTCAAACTATCGTAACCATGGCTACTTTCAATTAGGGGCTTTGGATCCAAAAATAATCGGGGTAGCATACTTCGTGACTACTCCCAAGACGAATGAAGTTAAAAACAATTTACCCCAACAAGTTTGGAACTCTAACGGCAAAAAACTGTCAGAAAAAAGAAAAAGACGGAAATTTCCCTTTGGTAAAAATTTACGGTTCAACAAAAAATGGGTTTGAGAAGAAAATTAAATAAAACTAATCCACCTAAACTTCTAACAACAAATTTTAAAATACTAGCAAGAGAGCAATCCAAGGACTTGTGAGTTACATATATCAGGGCCAGTAGACACTAAAATTCATTCAACGTGAAAATATTGAAGGAATGAACTGCATCCATGGGGCTGCATAGGTGAATGAAGTGTCGAGTCTCCATCCTTGGGGAAATAACGAACAAGGCGCAACCTACGCCAATATATTAACAAATGTGGAGTCGAAACTGACCCACCGATAGTCCAAACATGTTATACGTATTCTACTAACCCTTACTTGATACTAAAGGACAAGATTAAACTACATTCTATATAAAAACACCAAACAGCTATTTCTAGCAAGTACAAGAACAAGCAGTGATGACAGCCAAATGAACTCATGAGAGATTACAATTCTTCACGCTTCTTGCAACGGCCAGCCTCCCATGTAGATTTATGTTTGTGCAGAATTTTCGCAAATCCTTCGCAAACCTTAACCTTGCATTCAAGTTTGGGAGGCGGTATTTAAAAAAAAGACATCAATTTATTAGGAGTACAACGGAGAATGGCCAGACTAATAACAGGAATGGAGAGTAAATCCTATTAAAGATTTAAGATTGATGACAATTGAGCAACGGCACATGCGCCAGGACCTGGTAACCTTTTACAACATAACACAAGGGAACATAGTCCTCAAACTGGATGATACTGTGGAATTTATTAGGGACAGTAAAACCAGAGGAAATTCTAAAAGAATAAGACCGCTAACAGTAAGATTAGAAGTAAGGAGAACCTCATATTTCAATAGAGTGTGAAAAACATGGACCAAACTACCACAGAATGTTGTTACTGCTCCAACACTCAACACATTCAAGAGCAGACTAATGGAATGCGGGATCTTCAAAGGTCAAAAGACCTCCTATCCCTTAGCTCCATCCTCTCAAGAAGACTCTTTTGAGCGGAAGACGAGAGGGTGACCATCCAGGTAAATCCAGGTTAATGTTGTTATGTTATCAATATCTTCCCCCTTTCACCTAACCAAAAATTAGAATTCACTAAATTATAGACATTTTCCAGCCACATGTGATTAGTTCCAAATATAGCCCAAAAGATAGCACCCTTTTTGTCCCCTTACACCCCTCCCCAAGGATAGCACATGTAGGTGCTGACAAAGGAAGGACCCCCACAGCTGAATACAAACGCAGGGGCGCATAAGAAAGGTGCAATGTACTCAGACTTAGGGGTTAACTGAGGAGGCATTACGACATCATCTGTGGTGCCCGCCCACATTATCATATCTCATAGGCGTAAGGGACTCTTCCAATGGGGGGGGGGTAGAAAAGTTAGAAAATCTTAAAAAGTTGCCCGAATTTCGTTTGAGTTAGGCGTATAAAATAGACCACCAAACCACTTCATCAGCAAGAAAATTTTTGCACATTTTTCGGGCATTTGATGAAAAATTCGGGAACTCAGTAGAAAATTCGGGCAATATTTTCACTTTTGCTTCATCCCTGCCGGAATTTCACTTATTCTGTTCCCGAATTTTTGTCGTTTCCTGCCCGAATTTTTGACCTCAGAATTTTTTTTGGAGGGGGCAGTCTGTCCCCTATGCCCTCCGCCTCGTACGCCTATGCCAAATCTGACTGCGCCACTGAAGGGTAATCTAAAGTCCAGGTCATCGCATTGAAGCACGGTATGTTAGAAAAACTGTTGAATACGAGGTACTGTGTCTGTTCGACTTAAAGTCGCCAAGAAGAAAGGAGATGACTTCTGGATATGCCGAAGTGCAATGCAGTTGAAGACTGTACTTTATTTTCATGTATTATTGTAGATCGTAAATAGCGTTGAAATCCTAGCCTTCTCCCTCCTAAGATAGGCAGGCATGTTAATTCCCTACCTAACTGTGACAGCACGTGGTATTGGCAGCACGTGAAATTCTTCACCTGAAATAAAAAAGATTTGTAGAGAATGCACGCGTATAGCCACCAAAAACCGCATTTCGACTAGAGCTACCATTCTGTAATTTAGTTTTCAATTTACTTTCAGTTGTTGTTTAATTTTTGTTTCCATGGTCACTAGTGTTTTTCTAGTGTCCAGTATTTGTTCTACTCTGTCATTATTATATGAATGTCTGTATTCTACAACCGAACATATGCGAAATAAATCTGAATCTGTAAGCCTCAACTGTTGACGTTAAAGTGACTCGAGACATGAATGGAGTCGTCCAGTGGAACACACCAGTCAGACGAAATTTTCATTTCTTAATGTGATGATTTATTGCAACTAAAAACTGTACAAACAAATATTACGATTTTAACCAAACTGAATTAGACTCCTGTTAACTTCTCTCCAACACTGAACTTATTTTGTCATAACCATCATTGCCACATTTCTTCAAAGTACCCTGCATGTGGGGCACGGGTGACCCTGAGATTTACGAAGAATCATTTCTCCACTTTTCTTGAAAGTGAAGGGAAAAGGGTCAGTTACAAAGTACCACAAATGCCCATTTCATTCCCAGAATGTTTGTATATTTATTCAACTCGATTTTGCAATGATTTTCCTTAACGGATGACAAAAAAGTACGGTGCCCTAGAGGTACATAATATAGGCAAGAACTCATTAACTTCGATCATTTTTAAAATTGGCGTCATTACTAATTTCACTTTATTTATTTATATTTTTTGCAACAATCATGATTATCGATTCAATCACGGCAATTTCCATACATGTAAATTTATATAAGATAATATTATCATTTTTTACACACTATTTTCATTTTCTTTTTTCATACTATGGTTTGTTGTATTATAATGGAGACAAATATCCAAGCTTACTTTCTCTTCTCAAGCATAAGTCAGGAAAGTTTTCAGCAAAGAATGAAGCTTGCAGCTGTATAACTAACATATATACAAAAAGGCTAACAGAAACATGTAACAATTTGATAGTAAAAGTAGCATCCTAAAGTAACTGCTTATTCCCGAGTTCAATCGTAGCTTTTGTACACTTTACCACCTGTCCAACAGGTCCTAGTAACAAAACACTAAAAAGAATAGTTCCATGACAGAAAGCACATTACTTCAATCTCACTACATTAAACTTGAATTATGGATTTTTCTTTCTAATGAAAGCTTCCACATGTAACAGGAACTTAAACGTTAAAACTGTATACAAAATAGTTGACTTTTGGCAATTGACAACTTACAGTTTTAGACAAAATGAACTGTTTCAGATGAAATGCCAAGAAGTTGTAAGGGTGATTCAAGTAAATTTTATATCCAAAGAAGAAATCTCTCTTAGAGAACATGAACTGATTCATTAAAATGGAACACTCCGTATCTAAAATAAAATTTGAGGTAATATAGTCCCAAAACAAATAATTGATGATCTCATTGCTCACTTGACAGAAGTCACATAAAGGGCTGTGTTCAAGGGGCTGTCTTTAAGGGGCTGTCTTTAATGTGCATTTTAAATAGAACATAATTGGTCCCTAAAAGTTTGTGTTTGAAACGATTCTGAAAGTAGCGTTTTTGCTATCTCTTAAGAATTGGACGGAATTTGAAAATCATCAAACGCCACTGGGAGTCTGTGACCTCAAATTATTCACTCCACTTTATTAGACAACTAGGCGATGAAATGAAATTTTGAACAAGAATTTAATAAACGTAACACGAAGGTGACGAGGCCTCTAAAACACGTCATGTGTGTGTGTTGGGGGGGGGGGGATCTAATAAGCCTACTGGAAAAGCATCACCACGGCCATTTAACGTTTTATTAACAACCACACTGATCCCGCAGTATGAAGTAAACATAAGGTTTAGCTGTCTATTGTCCTCATCTAAAACTTCGTTGACAAACTTTACACCCTTTTCACACCAACTTTCATTAAAAACTAGTTTTTGTCTATTTTTATGTGCAAATTATTTTAAACAACTTCATTTCACGCATGACACACATTCATAAAAATTCGTTTTCAGTCAAAATATCCGAACTTCTAAAATTAAATTAAAAAAGGACACATTTACAAAAAGTTAAAAAACAGTTTCCATGGTCCTTTTGATCCCTCCAGAAAAAGTTTGACCCAAGTACATAACTTAATTTTAAGCGTGTGTTTGTTTGTTTGTGTGTGTGTGGGTGGGGGGGGGGGGGTAAACGACCAACGGATCTAAATCTACCGACCACACGAAAGGAGTCACAAGAGTGAAAAGCCGCTATTTGGCGTGAGGTCTTGAGTCGGTTTTAGGCCCCACAATAGCCTCAACACCTCCGTAGTATTTAAACAGGAAAGGCATTCAACAATCTTTGGATGTGCTCCAAGCATTCCACAGAGAGTACAACTCATAATTGTGCAATGTACAGGCAGCCAAATCAGGCTAACAGATGGAAGAACACGATAATAGCAAGTTCTTTTAAATTATAATATAGTACCGGCATCCTTCACGCAAGTCGATCATTGGGATAAATTAAATTGGAATTATTAACGAATACATCAAAGTTATTTATCCTCAAAAAGGTATTAATATTCAGCCCTCCCTATCGTAACTCCCCACTGTCTGTTTTGGTCTGCGTGACCTCCGATGACATTTGACCTTCACCAAAACTTTAAGGTTTTTGTTTTAATATGAAAAATTTATAAATTTCAAAAATGATCTATCATTGTCTTGAAACATCGTGTTTACTCTTGTTTTCTATTTTTGACCTTGGGTGACCTAAAATGATCTCTAACCTCCAGCATGTTCAAATAGAATGGTACTGGTAACATTGCAAATCTGTTTGAAAAATATCCACTCGTGCCATCTTGAGATAATGTGTTTTTAGAGTGGTTCACAAGGTTTTTGTAGTTTTACCCCGGTGACCTCAGATGACCTTTGCCCACTAGAAACATATAAGGTTCTTTCTCGTAATAAAGCAAAGGTATATGCCAATTAAAAAAAAACTGTCTTTTCTAAAGCTGAAAGTCTTGCTTAGGTCATCAGTTGCAAAAAGTGTATTCGGCAAGAGTGGAGAGATGGCGATTCTAGGTAAAATACATATCTTGTGTTCCTCCAGTCCCCAACTGGCGCTGAGTAAAGAAAAACAGACAAATATAAGAAATTTACAGCAGACAAATAATCATAAGCAATTTACATGTAATACAAATTTGCTTTGTTAGGTATGAGGACATTGGGTAAATTATCAGACTTTCACCCGATATGCTGTCTCATTCCCTACAAAAATAATATATTTTCAAAGGCTCTGGCCAAAAAAAAAACAAAAAAAAAAAACACATAAAAGGTCTGAAGAAGGAATTATCAAGTATTGATGACTGGAATCGTCTGGTTTTCATTACTATTTATTCAGTTCCTTTTCTTAATTGATTTAAACTCGCCTTGATGAGTAAACATCTGAGGCTTAAGTGACAATGAAGCTTATGGGAAGTTCTACTAATTTCAACCCACTTTCAGGAGGGTACCCATTTCATGGATGGCTCTAACATATTTTATTGTGGGGGGGGGGTAAAAGCATTCCCGTGTCCACGTAGATTTCGACGATCCCCTCCTCCCGGAAATATCAAGGGCCGCTCCGGATCATGTACAGTTGGAGTAAAGTGATTATTTTGAATTTTAATGAAGTCCACACAGTTTACAAGAGACCTCCATAAACTATCTCAATCAGTCAGTCATGCGCTGTTCTATTTGAAAAAATAAATACATTTATTTCAAGCAATCACTACTCTGTAGAGAGAAAGGCAGGGGAAACAGGCAAATCGGCTTGAAAAATTTGATAAAATGAGACACCACCCCTCATTATTCACGTCATAGATCAAAGTTTAACCTTTTTATGGTCAGGACACTACTTTAGCTCAGAGAGAACTGTACAGCAATTTGATCGTTAGTTAACACCATAGGAAGATCGGGAAGATCGCAGAAGGTAACGAGGCAACCCCCTGGAACCCCCATCTAGGGTCCGCATGCAACAATGAGGTCTATGTACATCCTGAGCTACATTCATAAAGGCTACGGGTTGTGTCAATGCTCGACATCACCGTCAAAATTTTAATCGAAAACTTATTATGTGTGACCACAAGAAGCCGCGTAACTGCGAACAGGAAGTTTTATGAGCTACCAAAAATTTTCAGGAGGTCTCACAGGGATTTGATCCGAGAAATTCTCGAATGCCAAGTAGTACACTCAACTTTGTTGGTTCCACCTTTTTTGTGTCGTAATAATTTTAAATTTGCCAAATTTCGAGTTTCTGAAACAAAATTTTTCAATTTTCAAAAGAAAAAGGGAACGTCCGTAACTCAGAACTAGAAATCCATCACCAAGATCTAGTGTTTCCATCAACCATGGATCTCTTGTTTTTACTTAACAAGGATAAATAGGAATAGCGTACACCGATATTTGCTTCTGCAATGTTGTTCGGCACTATTTGCATTAATCTGCAGGTCAGCGTTTGTTGGGAATTATTATGTATGCGCTCTGTATAAATACCCCAGATTTACTAACGAAGATCGGAAAAGTAATATATTTCAGTAAATAACACTATAACTTGCAATATAGAATGCAGTATATTAAGCAGTAGACGCAACTTACCTCCCACAAACCTCTTTTAAGGTTCAAAACGTACCATTTGTTGTTCTCGTTGCACCACATGACTGTAAAATACAGAAAAAACAGTTTTCAATTAAAATAACGTAAACCAAGAAGCTGGAAGATACCAACCATCAAGATGATTCACATTTCAAGATATTTCAAACTTCAGTTAATCCTCTAATTTGTATGTTGCAATATTTTTCGCAAAGTAATTTGTAAACAGAAATTATTGCAGTTATCTTGAAATGTTCAAGCTGGGCCCAGCCTCTTGCTTTGTTGTATGCGGAAAAATCTTTTGTCAACATTTCTAATACAAAAGTAATATAAACACCTGGAATATAATTAGTGATTTTTTTGTGTAGCATATTCATTTTCCATATTTTAGAGTCAGATTGCATATGAACCAATAATAGTCTGACAAATGTGGTTTAATTTTTTTCTACCACTCACAAACTAGAACATTTGGTCATTTTAATAAGTTTTAGATTCATCTTGCCTAAGGGGCTAAAGGGGGGGGGCTAGGTACTCCATAACCAGTCCGGGAGAAAGAAACCTTCGTTCGAGTGCTCGTTATTTTCTTTACTTGGTTGGAGTATTTCCAGTCGTTTTTTTCACTGTACAAACGTAAAGATCCAATGAATCATGTTGCTAACTTCAACTCTCTTCACTGTAGGCGTACAGACGCCTCAATCTAAACACAATGTTGCTTGACAATACTGGTTTCTGTATGGACGTGCGGCCTAGGGGCGCACACTGAGATTCCTGTGTACAACAAAAGTCAGACGTCAAACCTGATCTTATCCATTGAGCTTTTTTAAGACTGCAGTATGTCTCACCAGAAGGGTAAGATTTACACGTCCTTCGAGCAAAATAAAAGCTTAGACTGAATATAAGGATAGAGGGATTTGAACTCTTCTAGACCTGAACAAGGGTTAAAATATGCAGGATGACAAATTGAGTGTGATGTTAGTGTTTCTACTTATCAATGATGAACTAAATCATATCCGTGTTGCTGGCAGTTGAGATATGCTTGCAGCCTATCACAGGGGTGGATTAAAATCACCCGGTGTTCATAGAAACAACCCAGACCGCAGTATGTTTAGTGACAGTTCATCAAGCAACGCAGTAAAAATCATGGAGAATGCACCTACCTGTCACCTCTAAGACCAGGGCAGGAGTAAGGGTGGGGGCCATCGGGGCCCAGTCCCAGCCCCCACTTTCAGGGGCCTTCCACATTTGGGTGTCCAAAAATGGAGACATAAGATGCCGTGCTGTTAGTTCATCGATGGTCAACATGTAAAAACTTTTGCCCGGAACTCCACACTAAACAAAAGTTGTCTTTCCATAAATAAAAAAGTGAAAATTTTTAAAGGCAACTTGGAAGTTCTAGGAAGCAGTGTCGCCGGTACGAGGGGCATGGGGAGCGTGTCCTCAATCAATTTCGGAAAAAGTTCTGAAAATTCCAAATGATCCCAAAAGGTGTTTAAGCTATAGGTTTCTGGAGGGGGTAGGGTGAGGTGTGTTTTCGACCTAGTTATGAATCTATTGTAATAATGTTCTATCACAAATGTTTCTCAAACACAGAATTTTCGCAGATCCTTCGCAAACTGCAAAATCTTCCCGCTTCAAACCTCGTCCAGTGTTGTTCTTACTATCAATATCTTCCAATAGCAACTTTCGGAGAAGCACCGCAGCAAATGTTGAAATCTGTTTACGAATTAGCAAGTAAAAGACTGGTTTATTGAGTGGCATTTAGGTTTGTTGGGCAATGAAAAGTGTCGCGATGCAGAGCCTGAATGCGGGTTTTGTCATGGAAATTTTATCAATGAAAAATTTCGGAGAGCTTCGCGTGCATTCGTCACGACTTGCACTCTATCTCATGACAATGGTTAAGGTAGTAATACATCTGACCATTCTGATCACAACACTTTCTGAAAAACAGAGATACATCCCTAGACATCTGTAGGTACCTCGTATCAATATGGGATCTTTCAATCTAATTTGTGGATGGTTGAAAGTACGTTTTTTGTCGTAATACATTTTTCAAAATTTTTTACCGAGCGCTTCGTGGGGAGCCATTATCGGTATGGTGATTGTTAATTCAAGTACGAAAAAGTATTCTGTTAGTCCTTCACCCCTTTTGCTATGCCTATTGGGGAGGTCTTATATCACCTCCATGCACCTTTACTCGCCCTCCCTCCCATTCCCCATTGCTGGAATATTTTCGTCTGGATTTCCGTTTACAATTAGTAAAAAATACGATACTTGCAAAGTGCTTCATACTCTATATTATCATTTGGATGTCAGTTAATGAGTATCGTGTCATTTCACCATTTTACATAATTAATCCAGATCTTCCATGCCGTCCGCATTTTTGCTGAAAAATTTATATGAATAGATGGCAGAAAAATAGCCAAAAGGGGGGGGGGGGATGGGATTAAGAGGTTTGCTGAACACGTCGTTTTTTCTTAGACAACATACTTTCCTATTTCACCTAACCAAAAATTAGCATTCACTAAATGAGGGACATTTTCAAGCCATATATGATCAGTTCCAAAAATATCCTTAACATAGCACCATTTTATATCTAAGCATCCTTTAAATTAACATAAATTTCTCAAAGGTGGGCACCCCTCCCTTTAGATTCTTCCCCCAGGTCACCACGTTTATGTAGAGACAAGAGAATAATCTTCACTGTTGTATACAAACGAAGGGGCACATACAAAAGTGAAATTAACTCAGACTTGGGGGAACTGAGGTGGTATTCCGACATAATCTGTAGGGCAAAATTCTGGCTGCGCCACTGCTGGGAAGTGCCATTTCTAGCAATCTGGGAAGCATTTTTTACTGCAAAATTTTCCTTGCGCGTTACGCGCAAACCTATGGTGACATTCCGCTTAGAAGTGGGTTTCATTGTGAAAGGGCCCAAACTATTCTGGCCCCTTCCCCAACAAGCTAAATCCGGCCGTGTCTAAGACACCCCAAATACTGTCAATCAGTAAGACCAAACAGCTGCAGTTATGGCTATAATGGTCGATGAGTGAAAACGCATCAACTTATCACGCATGATGTTCGGAGCGTTTACTAGCCTACATGAGAGCTAAGGTACTAGCCCCAAGCTCTTAAAGTGTAGATGTGCCTAGGGCATGTAACGAAACGCTCAGCCGAGGAGTACTAACGTACTTGCTTGTATATAAACGCGTTGGCTTGTTCAAGACTACAGTTCATTTCCGTCCATCACATATCGGCTCTGAACCAAACGTACGAGTGCGCCCTCTTCAGCTGTACTATTGAACTACCCGGGGAATCTACAGGCGAGTACAATATTAAAGCAATAGAGGGTGTACTGGTAAGTATGACTTGCAGCCGATGTTTGGGGTGACGCAAAATGAACTAGAGTCTTGAACGAGACTAATATATGTGAAGTTCATGAACGTTGCATAGTCTGTATATACATCTTGCAATACAAACTTCTCGGGGTTTTATAGCGTAGAGCGTTGCCTGGTGATGCATTGAAGCTAGCGAATATTGCACATTGTTGCGATATAAGTAAGTGTCTGGTATGCGTTTGAAAAATTCAAACTCGTTTTTTTCACCCTCTTTTTAGGTAAATTTTCAACAGTTAAAAAAAATCCCGCACGGTAAAAACATTAAAAATTTTTGTTAAACTAACATAATGCTTTAAGCTCAGGTACCGTAATAATCTACAATTTTCCCTTTAGCAGTTTTGAGTGGGCCGCACACGGTTTAGGTATGAGGAAGGTGAAATGCGTTGTGGATAATGACGGCCCCGCATGTGCACAAAAAACACTCGAACGGGGGTTTTTGTGCACCCTTCTTCGAGGGTTTCTCCAGGACTGAAAACACTCGCCCTCTATAAAATTGCAAATTAAAGTTGCCATTACTATTTTCAGTGTGGCTCGCAACTCTATCCCCTTGGAGTTATCTACCCCTACAGTATCTTGACTGCGTAAGTACACGAACTTGCTAAAATGTGGGCCAAGTGCAGTTACAAATAAGTATGAAATGAATAAAAAAGTGCTGCATTTCAACGATATTTAGGTCTTCAATTTTACGGGCCCTTTTCGCGAACACAATCATGTTGCCGGCTTATACTTTTAGCTAATTTCGACAATACAAGTACTGTATCAGACTAGTTTCGGGTTGTGTGGTGAAGATTTACGTGTCGACGAATCCTCGGTAGTCAAAGCAGCAGACCACTTCATATGTGAAGTTAAATTAAGGTCGAAAGTGATTATGCAATTTGTGTAAATAATGTTTTCTTTACGTGCTGGTAGATATAATCTGCGCATACAGAGATTAGTAACATTCCTAGTTTTGTATGTGCTTTAAGCTTTTGCAACAGAATATACTCGGACCAAGTAGCCCTTATCGAAAGGTAATGCAGTATTGTTGTAATTTGTGGTCCTTCCAATTAACATTTTCTTGTTCTAGAAGGAGGCGTTTATTGCTTTAACCTGGCAGGATATTCAAAATCTCACCGTACACTGCACGTCACCATCTACTACATGTGTATTTGCAAAGGCTTATCCATTCATAACACTAGATTGACTACTTACAACTTAAACTAAGATTGTTTGTGTCCGCTATGATCATTAGTAATTTCAAGAATAAAGAAATATTTATACAAGCTTTGCACTTGCTTTACGCAAAATTATGATATTTTGTTTGGAATATATGCCTAAAACTTTTAATATTGGAAACAGAACACAATATTAATTTAACCTGCAACATCGTATTCGTTCTCTTAGAGGTTGCCGTGCGTAGTGTGCGTAGTGTGCGTAGGAAAAATACGACCTTTCACACTTAAATTGGGACAAACTTTAGAATTCCTTTTGTGTGGAAAGTAGAAAATAATCTTGAAACTTAGGGAATTTCCTTGTCCTGATAGGTTTTACATAAATTGGATTTGTTTTGCCTTAGGCACAGGAGGCTGCGTGGTGATATGTTTCATATTTGTAGTATTTGACTGGAAATATTAAAGGGAATGTTAACCATTTTCAGAGGGCGGTAGATTCCAGTATTCTTGAGCATCCATTAAAGATCCCTTGTTATACAAATGTAAGACAGATATTCTTTACTCGTACAACAATAATACAAAGACCATGAAACTCGCTACCAGCGCACGTCGTTATTACCGTCTTAAAACAGATTTAATTCAAGCTTTGACAGAATATGGAAACCAAGCGAGTTCTATTTTGATTACAACGTGAACACGGTAGTTAATTACTAGTGACGAAATGGAATTTGGCCACAAATCTCTCTTAAGATGATGAATAACAGATCAGATTTAAACCAACCCGAATTCAAAATTCGTTATAACTGGTGGAAAGTGATGGTGAAATAGTGTTTGGATTCTGAAAAAGAATTTTTTGTGGAGAATAGCTTTCACTGCAAAATCCTCAACATACTCACTGCGAACGTTTCCTGATAAGAGTTTGGACAGGTTTTCACCAGAAATCCGCCGTGGTAGTAAGCATTGAATGAGCCTGAATGAAAGAATCACAAATGAAAAAAGAAACAATGAGAATTTCGTGCCGTATTTTTCAATTAGCTTTATCCAAGCTCTCAAAGTTGATACACACTTTGAGATAATTTCATCCAACACTGGCACCACCAGGGTTTGGTGATAGGGACACAACAGATGATGGCCCTCTCCTTTCAGAAATTTTTTTAATTTGAGGTTGCTTAGATGCAAAGTGGTGCTATCTTTGGGATATTTTTGGGGTTGATTACATACCTGTATGTCTGGAAAATGTCCATAATTCAGTGAATTCTAATTTTTCTGACTGGATGGATTTTTTTCCAACAAACTGGCGACACTTTAATAGCACTTTTTAAGAGGTGCCGTCCTTTGAGAGGGGTCTAGTGGGAGAGGAGGGTGTCCCCTCCCCTCTGAGGACTTTTTGTTAATTTAAGGTTTCTTAGATGTTAAATGCTTCTATCTCTGGGATATTTTTGGAAATGATCATGTATGGCTGAAAAATGTTCATAATTAAGTGAATTCTAATTTTTGGTTAGGTGAAAGTGTAGAGTATGTTGTCTAAGAAAAGAATGCGTTGTCAAAAACCTCGTGGAGCCCCCACCCTTTCGACTAATTGTACTTTTTTCTATTCGAGCAAAGTTTTTCCCCAAAATACGTACGTGGAGTCCACTGCAACATTCTTAGACTATTACGAAAATTTTCCTTTCCTTCATTGTGCATTATGAAAAGGCATCCAAGACTGGCAGATACCTGTAGAGGCCTCCTGGAAGCTCTGGATCATGGAACAATGACATAATGCTTATAAGCTAACATCCAAATGATACTATAGAGTATGACGTAGAGCACTTTGCAACTATCGTACTTTTACTAATTTTGAACGAAAATCCAGAGGCACAGCTTCCAGCAATGGGGATGCCGGGAGGTGATATTAGACCTCCCTGATAGGTAAATCAAAAGTGCCTGAAGTACTTCGCTTTTTAGAATGCTTTTTCGTCGTAAGTGTATTAACAATCACCATCTACAGCGATAAGGGCTGCGCACGAAGCGCTCGTTAAATGTTTTGACAAATGTATAGCGGCAAATATGTACTGTCAACCTTCCACATCGTGCTACAACAAATCAGATTGAAAGATCCCATATTGATGCGAGGCTCCAACACATCTTTGGAGATGTATCTCTGTTTTTCGGAAAGTGTTTCGGTAAGAATATTTCCATGTATTATTACCTTAATAATGGTCATGAGATGAAGTGCAAACCGTAACGCTTGCGCGAAAAGCGGGCAAAATTTTTGCTGCTGTGCTTCTCCTGGAGTTACTATCAGAAGATATTGATAATACGAACAAAAGTGTAGTAAGGTTTGAAGTGAAGGGGAGCGAGCGAAAATGTTGATAGTGTGTGAAGGAATTGCGAAAATTCTGATAGTTTGAGAAACATTTGTGATAGAAAGTGATTACAATAGATCCATCATTAGGTTTAAAACACACCTTACCCTATCCCCTACAGAAATCTAAAGCTTAAAGTTTAACGCCTTTTGAAATCATTTTTAATTTTTCAGAAATTTTTCATTGGGGGCACGCGCTCCCATGCCCCCGTGCAGGGGCCACTGTCAGCCAAAAAAGACTGTACAACATATTTCTTCCCAATTCCAAGTTCTCAAACTAAGATGTTCATCTCCCTTTGTTCAGTTACTGTATAATATTCAAACAAAACTGGTAATGAAATTTTGGTTCGGATGCATCGAGTAACCAGACAATCAATTTAAATTGCCATATTTGGAGTTATCTGAGAAACCTTAACTGGCAGATATTCAAAAAGAAATTAAATGGCAGTTATCACCAAATAGGAATAGCATTTTACTTAATTTTTAATCTACTTCAATATGGCTTCAGCATTAAATCAATTTTCAATACGACTAACCTACTACCTACCATAGAAATTTTAAATTATCGCATAGGGTACAATAGTACAAGATGTTTTCTATTTCTTCCTTTGTGATTTCTCTTCTTTCTGTAATTTGCAGCCCTTCTAGCGATTTGAGGCCTGAAAGTTGAACGCCACTTTTAAGGCAAAGTCTTCCTTTCACAAAATCTTTCTGCAGACAATTTACAATTGCCACTTTTGAAATTTGAATCTGTGAATTGTAAACAAATTTTAATTTGGGGTGTTAACCAAACGAACACAACATTGAATGAACTTCTTACTTCCCTGTGTATGTTATTTACGTAATATTTTAAAAATAGTTTGCCTAGAAGTTGCAACTGACATAGAAAAGTGGTTGGAAACACTTTAAGAAAAAAATAACAAGTATAGTGTACCTTAACAGGTTTACAGAAGCAGATAAAAAATGGACATACTGAGTGACGTAAGCTAATCAAAAATTCACACTCAATGTTCACAGTCTTTTAGAATAATTTTACCGTATAAAATTAATTGTGACAACCATAAAAGAGGAAGTTTTGTGTCTATTTTATTTATTGTTTTTACACATTTGGCCTTCAAATTGTGTATGGTCTACGTACATTTTATCTCGGTTATTACAAATATGTCTTTGACCTCACCTTTGATGTTGATGCTATCGAAAGCAGCTGTTTGAATGACCTTTGTATAAACCTACTTTGATCATTATCAAATCGAAATTCATCAGTGCACATTTCTTCAATTAAACTAAGGTCTCCTTTGCTTGTTGAGCGTTTTTCTAAAACGCAAAGAATAGCAAAGACGTTGCCCCCTTGAACGCTCCTAAGGTAACGAATTACGTTGTCTGCCCCCAGATCATCCGCCAGTCCACATGAAAATCTATAAAAGTACTGTAAGTCAAATGGGGGCATGTTTTTCAAGAGCGCTTGTAATGATTTGTAGTCTTTGACTTTTGCAAATCGTGCCAGGTGAAAGGCCGCAAACCATTCTTGAAATATTGTGTGGTAAAACCTTACTTCTCTTGGATGAGATGTTGCATCAAACTCTTCAACTAGTATTCCAATGCTTCTGTACTGGTTAAAACAATCTTCCCCTAATTGTTCTCTGAAATCATTTCCCGTCCAAATTTTCTGACGATCAACCAGTCCTTTGAAAGCTATCTCATCTAGATATTCGTGATCCTCCTCATATAAATAGTAACTCTGAACATTTTCGTCTAACATCTTATTTTTCATGTGACTGTGCATGCATTTGATCACGTACTCAAAGAAAGTAGTGACACTGCCAAAAGTCTGGACTTCTTCTTCGTCTTTGCTCAAGTGGGCAAACATTACGAAAAGCAGGGGAACCTCACATAGATCTTGAAAGATAAGATTCTTCTCCATGGCCATTTTAATTTTTTCGGTGGCAACTTTATCAACTCCGACAACAGCTCTTTCGATGTAATGATCCCTTGATTTGTCATCGAATCCTCGCAACCGTATCTTTGTTTTGTCAGGTGGGAAATGTTGAGGTAGATATCTACTTGTAACAACAACCTTAACTTCACGTAGTTTATTGCCTAAGGTAATCTGCAAAAGTTCTAGCTTGCTTTCGGCAGGGCATGCTCTCACACTTTCCTGATCAGGATACTCATCTAAACCATCAAGTAAAATTACCAGTGATTTGCTTTTCATCACAACATTTTTCACATCAGTCTCAGTCAGTCGAGTGTGACGAGGTAAAACGAATTGTTTAATTGCAGTGAAGAGTTCCATGTTTTCCGCCATTTGTCTCAACCGAAGAAAAATTAGTACTTCCACGTCTTTTAGAGGAGATTCCTTTACGCCTTTGCACCAATCATAAACAGCCTGTAGAGCTATCGTTGACTTTCCGTAACCTGGATCGCCTGTAACAATGCGTCTTGATGACTGTGACCAGTTGTCAAATATGTTGTGATAGGAATATAGCTTTATCCACTTTTTGTTGTACATTTCAATTTTACCCTCTACAAATACTCTTTCTACAGAATAAAGTTTGTCTTGGACGAAAGGAAGAGGTTTAACAGCGCCGTATATTTTTTCATATTTTTCTTTAATTTCTGAAATGAAAGTCTTCCTATTTTTCTCTGTGGATAAAACGTGTAGAAGTGAGCAGTGTAGTAAAAGGAACTTATTAATATGATCAGTTAAGACTGCAGCATTTCCAATATATCTATCTGAGTGTCCATAATTCATCGAGAAATTCAGTTTGACATCTTATCTCAATTTCAGTGTAAGCCATAATGGAGTAGCCTTGAACGAAGCCGTCATACTTTTGCTTATTACTCCCTACTGTCAACTATTGGTCTACTGAAATAAGTCATTGCAATAGCCGATTGACTTCATTAAATAACACTGTAATAAAAGTGTTTCGTCATGGTCTAAAAACACTTGGCGTCAGCTCTTTTCCCTGCTTACTCCGTTTGAGTATACTGTTTTCACTTACTTAGTACTTATTCCTTAGTTAACCAGCATTCTACAATTAAATTATCTTTGGACGTATGTATTACATTCTAGAAACGTATTGTTAGGGGATCAGGGCAAATATCTACCACTATAAGAACCAAATGTTGTAATCGATTGGAGTGAAGCATGTGAGGACAATTGTTACCGAAAATGCCTTAACCCAAAACGCTTTTAAGTTGCATCTAAACAACTTGCTGTCAAAGATCTCATGTATATAGGTAATTCCTCTTTCAAAATAAGGCGAAGTATAGCCCACTCCTAAAACACACACACCAGAAAGCTCAGTAATATACATTTAAGGTGAAATATGAAGCAACGCGCCTTTATTTGTTTATTCGATTGGCTGATTAAATATGTGTTAACAGAGTTGGGATATGTTTTAAAAACATTTGCTAGCATAGGAACAAAATTCATGTATTGATAAATGCATGACACTATTTTGTCACCTTAAGCATCCTTTGTAGAACAAGTCTTTTACAACTTCACTTTATTAGACAAATTCATGACTAATCGATCAACTTAAAACTATGGAATAAATATGGGCATGTCTCCTATATCAAAAATGTATTAAAAGGGTGAATTGTCACGGACGTTCATAATTTTACATCAACTTTTTGCCCAAATTTTCATACTGATGTTGAAGTTTTATGTTCATAAACGGCAGCGACGGGACGCTCTTTCATAGTCTCAGGGATATAATGTTTGGTCTTATCTAATTTACCTAGGTAAATAATCTTTCATCGGCTGATCTTTGAACGCCCGCTAATGAGTCATTTTTGACATTTGGCTTTTTCACTTGTTTTCAGATGTCAACTTAAAATGGAAATACATTGAATTTGCAGATATGTGCAACCTACCTTCTTCCTTCATGGTTCGCACCTTATTTTGAAGCTTTAACGATGTTTCACGCAATTTCATTGCAGTCTCTAAGGAGGAATGAAGGAAAATGTATTAAACTTCTTTTACTTACATTTAGGATAGAGTAATGTTCCTACGGCCAGATCAGTCTATGAGACAAGTAGTAAAACTGTCATCTGGCGCCAATTTCATAAAGAGTTAAGATCGATCGTAAGTTTGATCTGCCATGCAATCGTCCCATTGAAATCAAACTTAAGATCGATCTTAGCCCTTTATGAAACAGGGCACTGAACGACGACGACAATAATGACGATAACCATAAACGACAGTGATATTGACCGCAGTAACATGATATGAAGAGGTAAAAGAGAAAGTGATGTTTGTCGAGACTACAATAATAGTGACCCAATGATGATTAAGATAATTATGATGATAGTATTGATCAAAGAGATAATCAAAATATATCACCATTCTGTTTCATCTGTTTTGTGGTTTGACGGAGTTTGTCAAACAATCTGATGAGTTCATCAAGGGTTTCTAAAGGAGAATAAAAACAAGAGCAAATTCATAGCTGTTAATAAACAGTAATTATAGCTTGATATACAAGGTGGTGAAAAATTGACAATTTAATCTTGAGTTGTCATTATAGTATGCTTCCCATATCCACCGACTGCATGGTCAGGTGGTTAGAGCATCCGACTTGCAGCCGGAAGGTCGAGGATTCGAATTCTGGCCGGGTCATAACAAAGACTTTAAAAAGGGAACCTACTGCCATTGCGCTTGGTGCTCAGCATAAGCAATGGAGTAGGGAAAACAAGCCAGTGAGCCGCTAAAAAAAAAAAAAAAAACAAAAAAAACAACAGACAGTGGCCGGCCCGACTTAAACCATTTGGTTAGAAACTGAGCCGTAAAACCTCATCTAACTAACCAACCAGCTAACCCGTATCCACTTTCTTTTTTCCAATCAAATAGTTATTGTAAACGTACGTATCCATGTTGGACTTTTTTATATCGGCTTGCCACATTTCTTTATTGCTAAGTTATTTGGAAATACATAGGGATCATAACAAGATTTCCAATTATTTGGAAATGCAAAAGTTTTTGACATTCCCGCTTCAAATGTTTAACAAACATGATTATTTAGACTACCAAGACTCTTTGTGCAGTCAAAGGTCAATTCAAATTAAAAAGTTCTGACACATACAACTGATATGTTGCAATAAACTACGTACATTTACGCTTTAGTGGGGGCAGCCTCAGAGCGCAATGTCGTGGATCAAGTTAGGGCCCTTGAAGGGGTCAAATGACAAATTTTTGGGGAGACAGGGCAAATTAACCTGCAGCTGGTATAAAGCTATAGAATTAGGGTCACCCTTTTAGTGAATTATTCTTCATTTTATAGCAAAGTTTTGAAATTAAGCAAAAGGGTTTGAAAAGAATTCTCAAAGCGATTCTGTATTCAACGGTAATGGTGGCTTTTCACGTCTATGTGTATGATTTATATGGTGCTTAAAGTTAGCTTGGAATAAAAAAATTGTTAAGGCGGCATTGAGGAAACAAATAGTTAATTAAATGCTAAATCGTACAGTACGCGTGAAGTTTTTTCCAGGTTTTCTTTGCAGATAAAGTCAAAATACTTTGAGCACCACTTTTGAAAGACATCTTAAAACAGAATTAAAAAAATTTGTTGCTAAAACTATTTTTGCTAATTTTGAATTTAGTTGTTCAAAACTAAATATGAAAGGGGAACGCGCTGCCTAAAGATTCTACTCACCTTATTACAGAAAAATGTTCGTTTCTTTAAAAGGATTCTCTGAAGCATTGTAGAGCTTAAGTCTCGTGTATACGATGTGTCCATGGATATGACCCACAGTTAACATAACCCTGGTAACACCTATATCAGCTTTACTTTAAAGCTCTAGTACGGTTTTGGTTTTACATACTTTCTTATGAAACGTTTTAATGATGGCCTTGTCTTGACAACGATCTCTGTTTCGATTAAAATATGTCTTAGAATAGCGAGTCTAAGTTAACTTATTAATTTATAGATATTTTCACTTTTTTATAAAGTAAGGCATGATTATTAAGGTCATGAGATAAATTAAGAAATCTGATAAAAGTTCTCAAAGCGATTCTGCATTCAACTGTTATGGTGGTTTTTCATGTCTATGAGTATGATTTATATGGTGCTTAAAGTTAGCTTGGAATAATAAAAATTGTTGAGGTGGTATTGAGGAAACAAATAATTTATTAAATGCTTACAGTACGCGTGAAGTTGTTTCCAGGTTTACTTTGCAGATAAAGTCAAAAGAACTTTGAGAACCAATTTTGAAAGACTTCTCAAACAGAATTAGAAACATGTGTTGGTTAAGAAGTTTTAGTTTTTTTTTTATTACCTTGAATTCAGTTGTTCAAAATTGAATTTAAAAGATAACACTGCAAACAGGTGCGCAAAAAAGAGGCACTGAACTATGCCAAAATTGCACTTAATATACCATCATGCCGTTTCTATTAAATTTCGCAAACGAAGGACGTGTTAAATTAGTCATAATAAAGTTCATAACTCGCCTGATGTTCCAGTTGCAACACCATTGCAAGTCTACCACTTAAACTGGATCACATTTGATTTTGTATTTCTCTTGTATTCCGAAACTTCACTCTCTATTTTGGGCTTAAAATGATAACATAAACAGCTTTAAGATCCATTAAAGCTCCTTATCTAATAGACCTGTTTACGGTTAGTCTGCCACTCACCGCTATTTTGGTACACATAAATTTGAATAAATTAAAAGTAAATCTCATACCAGCATAAGAAATGTACAAGGCTATGAAACAATTCACACGGTAGAAATTAATGTGCAGATAACATTGCATTATTAAATTGAAAAGGCATACCGATAAATGGAATTATCCCCTCTTCACTTTGTCTTTTTCGAAATTTCCCGGATTCTTTGGCTTCGACTTCTTCAAGACTGAAAATCTCTACAGTGGTGAGGGAATAAATCATTGTGTAGAATCCGCATAATTTACATAGTTACACACGTATATTGTAAGAATATACACACAGATAAGATGGTCAAAATAATTCAAGTGTTTGTAAACTTAGAGCACAATTCGACCCCGTTTGTTTTTCTTTGTCAACTGTGTGATAAATAACGAGTACTTTGTAATAAATTAAAAAGGCTGAAAAATTAAAGGGTGAAAAATCTCGATTGTGATCTAGTAGACAAAGCGTTTTCGCAGTGTTGGCATATCTATATGATGCGCACTGTAATTAAAAGCATTAATATGGGGATACTGTTTGTTAAGGTTAAACCTGACGCCAGGAGGTATACGGTGGTTGCCATGCTGCCAATCAGATGTCAGGCAAAAAAGATAACTTACAGGTACGTGTTTGTACAGTAATACTTCTGCCTTGTATAATGTATCTGACATTCGGCATGCAGCTGCAAGCAATTTTGACATTACTTTTGTAGAGGGTTTTGTGGGTACAATGGTTATGTAGGAAATCTTTAATTAGATGGAAGAAGTGTCCGGTCTCGGTGTTCGTCGTCACAGTTTCACAAAAGGGTAGTGGTGGTGGTACTGTTCGGTTAAGTAAGGATCTTGAATCAAGTGTATCGTGGTATTATAAAAGCTTATCTCGCAGATTTGTGTCCCACCAGACTGGCGAAAATTGCGACACCACAGAAATGTTGTAATGGGGACTATCCCCGATAGCACCACTGAGGTATGGGGCAAAAAAGATCTTAGTTGCCATTGCCCTCTTCAATATACCGAGGCACAGCAGTCAAGGCCTTTTCTAAGGAAACTTCTAGGTGGGAGGTTGGGCAAGAAGTTTGTTAAAATCGACCATCATGACACCGTAAACAGAGCGTAACCATCAACAGATGCGAAATGTCACTAAAATTATTATCAAAATGCATTTGCGATTTCCAAAAATGATACTTTGAATGCCAGGCATTGTAAAGTATAGCATATATATATAACTATAACTATAACTATGAGTCAGTCAACGTTGACTGACTCATTCATATAAGGTCGCTACGTCTCTTTACCTTTATATATATATTTATATGTATTTAAATATATATATATATATATATATATTTCCATACTCAAATACTGAAATAAAAATTAAGTGTAACTCTACTCAGAGTTTCACGCTTGTGCGTTTGTCAGGAGGTAAATACTACATGACTTGCAAGTTGTTCGTGCTCGTTGTTCAGCCCTTGTCCTGTTTGACTGGTTTTCCTCCGAGTGTTACCGTGGAAGCATTGTAATAGAATTCCATGGTATACTGTACGGCCAATACAATGCAGTTGTTCTGTGTTCGACACTGCACACCAAATGCAGTGTCAGTGGCGGCGGAACCAGGGGGGCGGTGGGGACTCATTCCCCAATGAAAAAGTGGAGCTAAAGGTTTGTTCAGCCCTCTCCCCCAATATTTCCCAAGTGCTCCAAGAAGTGTAGACCGCTGGGAGAATTTCGAAGTAGGTGCTGAACATATTCTTGATCGGTCCAGTGCACAATATGAGAAATTGCAGACATGGAATCCATATTTCAAGGCTGAGTACATGGGCCATCTGGAGGGGTTTGTAAAGCCAAAAAATTTCTTGTCAGCACCGCACTAACTGATGGTGGCGCTTCGCTTAGATAGTCTTGCTGGCACTCAGCTCCCCGCCCCATGTTTTTTTCCGTTCTGCCGCACCTGCAGAGAGTTACATACTGTGTAATCCTTGAAAACTCGTGTCAGAAACACTGTGACTAGTACATGCTTCATACAGCATGTAGATCAGCACTCAAGTATGAGAGCCCGCCTAACTGCCTTACACTCAAACCCTAACTAAAAGCAAACTTGATTGGTCAACACTCATTGATGGTCAAATATCGCCACCTGATTGGTTAATTAAATGCTGGCTTTACATCGATTTAAAGTCAGCATTAAATCGATTTTATCGGGCCCGTAGCCAAGGGGGGAATTTCGGGGCAATGCCCCAAAATATTTTTACCCCCCAGATGAAAATTGAAACTGCATAATAATTAATATAGGCGCCGGCACGGGGGACATGGGGCGTGTGCCTCACCAACCGAAAAATTCTGACAATTTTAAAATGATCTCAAAAAGGCGTTTAAGCTATAGATTTCTGTAGGGGGTAGGGTGAGGTGTGTTTTCGACCAAGTGATGGATCTATTGTAATATTTGCTATAACAAATGTTTCTCAAACTATCAGAATTTTCGCATATCCTTCGCAAACTATCAAATATTCGCGCGCTTCAAACCTTACCACAATGTTGTTGTAATTATCAATGACTTCTGATAGCAACTCCCAGAGAAGCACAGCAGCAAAAGTCCAAAGCTGTTTACAAATTACCAGGTGAAACACTAGCTTTTTGAGTGGCATGTAGTTTTGTTCGGCAATTGAAAGTGTCTGTGAATGCAGGCCTTGTCATGGAAATCTTATACAACGAAAAATTTCTGCGCGCTACGCCCGCTTGCCACACGGTTTGTAATCCATTGTAATCCATGTCATGACCATTATGAAGGTAATAATACATGGTACCAGTAGCTATTCTTATCACAATTTCAAAAGACAGAGCCCTTGCATCAGTATGGTATCTGTCAATCTAATTTGTAGCATAATGTGGAAGGTTGGAACTTGAACGTACGTATTTATATCTTTCAGAACGTTTTACCGAACGCTTCGGGCGCAGCCATTATTGGTATAGATGGTTACTGTTAATACACTTACGACGAAACAACACTCTGAAACGGGCTTTTTAGTCCTTCACCCCTTTTGCTATACCTATCAGGGAGGTCTAATATCACCTTCCTGCACCTCTCCCTCCCGCCCATTCCCCATTACTGGAAGCTGTTCGTCTGGATTTTCGCTCAAAATTAGTAAAAAACGATAGTTGTAATAAAGTGTTGGTCATCATACTCTGTATTATCATTTGTATGTCAGGTAATAGGCATTTAGTGGCGTATTCGGGGGGATTGGGCTATGGACCTCCCTCACTGATGCCATGTTTTGATACCTACTGTAATATACGTAAAAAAGTTTAACAGAAAATTTTACTCCAAAGGTATTATATGTGGCACCAGATTGCATGTAAGGACACCTAATTTTTCAAAGGGGAGTGCGACAACCCCTCCCCTTAGACCCCTCCCCCAGGCCTGCAACCACATGACGTACTACATGGCAAACCATTAGAAAAATCCTGGCTATGCCACTGTATACACTATGTCATTGCCCCCATTTTATAGAATTGATTCAGAGCTTCCGGGAGCCTATACAGATATCTGCCAGCCTTAGATGCCCTTTTATGCAAAATGAAGCAAAGGGAAATTTGGGTAATAGTCAAAGAATGTTTCTGTTCACTCCACGCACGTATTTTGGCGTAAAAAGCTATCCCGAATAAAAGGCAGTACAGTAGCCAAAAAGGGGGGGGGGTTCAGGAGATTTGTTGACAAGGTATTTTTCTCTTAGACAGCATTGTCTCCTCTTTCACCTAACCAAGACATAAAATTCACTACATTATGGACATTTCCCAGTCATATATGATCAGCTCCGAAAATATCCCAAAGATAGCACCATGTTGCATCTAATCAACCTTAGATTAACAAAAATTTTTCAAAGGGGAGGGAACACCTCCTCCCCAGAATACCTTCTTCCCTTACACCCCTTCTTGGTCATACCAAAGACTTTAAAAATGGAACCTACTGTCATTGTGCTTGGTGCTCAGCATAAGCAATGGAGTAGGGTAAACAAGCCAGTGAGCGGCGCCACTGATAATTAATAATTAATAAATAAGGAGAAACTTTTATGTCCCCTTAATCACAACACTTGCCCCCCTAATAATGTAAAGCTGGCTAAAGGCCCGGATTTAATGTCAGCATTTAATTGATTTACTGCTGACATAAAATCGATTTAATGTCAGCATTAAATTGATTTAATACTGACATTAAATCGATTTAATGTCAGCATTAAATATTTAATGTAGACGTTAATTCGATTTAACGCCAGCATTTAATCGATTTTATGTTAGCCAGTGGCGCCGCCAAGGGGGGGGGGGGCAGGGGGCCACGTGCCCCCAGAGATTGGCTGTGCTTCCGAGTGCCCCACAAATGAGATTTTGGTTATGACAAAATTATGCACAAAAACAACATTTACTTAGATGTTTATATGAAAGAGAGGAACCGCTATCACTTAATCACTCAAACGTACGACTAAAATTGCACAAAATGTTCACAAAACTGTAATTTTGCGGCGCGCTTCCCGCGCATCTATTTGTTAAACTGTATGAAGGACAGTCTTATTGGGAGATGTTATCCACAGCTATGCTCAACCCTTTACTCTCAAAAGCTGTGAGATTACTGGGGCTTTGAGTCCTCTCCCTTGTATACAATTCCCACATCGATTATCTTTTAGCCAGATCTTATGTTTGAAAACTACAAAAAATTGCGACTTTCGTTGCATTCTTCAATGCGTATTCAATAAAGCTCAGTGCATAAAATTCAGAACATGGTTCACTGTCCCAATTCAACCCCCATCATTAAATCGTTCATGAGAGTAAGGCTAATACATTGGTCAAATTGTGATTTATATTTTTGTGGCCTACCAATGGCGTAGCAAAAGGAGGCCATAGGGCCATTTTTCAGTTCCTAAAAATACGTCAATTTTTTAACACAAACTTTACTTTAAAAGGTGGCATATGTGGCACCAGATTGCATGTAAGGACATCTAATTTTCCAAAAAATTCAAGGGGAGTGGAACCCCCTCCCCAGGCCGCCGATCATATAACATACTGCATTTGGGTGTGCCCCTCCGGTGGACTACTTGGCACTCCAGTGCCCCCCACTTCGAAAAGTCTGGCTACGCCACTGATGTCAGCATTAAATATTTAATGTAGACATTAATTCGATTTAATGTCTACATTAAATCGAATTACTGTTGACATTAAATCGAATTAATGCCCTCATTAAATGATTTAATGCCGACATCAAAAACTGTGAACTGATTGGCTAATACTGAAACTTATTTAATGCTGACATTTAATCGAATTAATGCCGACATAAATTCCACGTAATGTCAGCATTAAAAAAGTAATTATGTCCACTCTGGCCAACCATACACGCAACATCATGTCTGTGCTAGTCCGGACTTCCTCCCACTTTAAATCATGAGTCAGACAGTGGTAACAAACCCAGGTGCATGGTTTTCACACATCTCGATCCCTATCCTAACATTTTACACCAGGCCCCAGGTACCACTTTGAGGCCAGTGAGGTTGAACTGCGACTCAGATAATGTGGTCTACTTGCTTTATTGTACAAAATGTCCCCAAGTCACCTACATCGGCGAAACTAGTACAAAGTTTAGGCTTTGGTTCAACAACCATAAACAAAGCATACGACAAAACAAGACAGGTTTCCCGGTTGCCGAACATTTTAATCTCCCAAATCATAGCCTTTCTGACCTTAAATTTGCCTCTATATTTGTCAAAAATACCTCCCAGATCGGCGTAAAATAAATCAGGCCTTCTGGACTTCCCAAGCTGTATCTAAACAGACTTCATATTTTAGGAACCAAGACTTCGAAAAGAAAAATTTAACTTGAAAAATTTATTCAGTAAAATTACTCTCGTAAGAAAACACATGACTAAAAGGTACTCAAACAAGCTTATACATTCCAACATGAAATGAAAAGTTAATTTATTTTATACTGGCATGCTGTGCCGGACACCGAATGAGAAGAAATATTAAAATTTCTCAACGAGTATAGCTGCGTATGTGTTGTGTGCATCATGCATGAAGAACGTTCAACTCGTTTGGGCGAGTTAACCGCATAAGACCAGTCTGCAGCGGGTCCCGGGGACCTTCCCGGGAAAGTTTTGGAGAAAGGAAACCTGTATATTTGATATCCCAGGTTCTGAGAACCGTAAAAACATAGCCCAGAGGATGGAGTGTTTAGTATTTTCAGTATTTTTTTCAAATAGGAAATTTTTTCAGTAAGGGTTTGGAAATCTCAGAGGCGCTGCCTACCTTGCGCTCCCCCTCCGACAGGCTACTGCCCTATCCACTCAAGCTGCCCTTCAGGTCGATATAATGAGAAAGACGAAATAAGCTCACCTAAAACTTGCATTTTTGAAAACATTTTAAAGTTTGTCTTTAGATTTCATTGCAAAAGTTATCTATAGTGTTAAAGTACTTACAATTGTCGTTTCTGTGAGTTTGTCATTTCTATCGACAGCAAAGAAAAATAAAATCTACTATTTCGAGGCAAAAGGCAAAAGTGATGGGATAATTTTAGCCATGCCCCATTCGCTTACAGTTTTCATTGGCACTGATGGGAAAATGAGGGCCTCTCTCTCTTTTAATATTAAACACTGTGTTTTCCCGGCACCTGGCATTAAAATAATTTACAAACTAGTATCGCACCTGAGGAGAGAGTGTTAGACCTACTCGACTTGTTGATTCCATTTTATCTACGTTTAGGTGAGCTAAGCTAGAGGTAACCTTTTCAAATGTGGTAAAGACCCGGTTTAAATTGAATATCTCATTTTTTCCAAACGCCCCTGCCTCCCCCTTAGTGCTCATTGTCCCTGAATTGCTCAAACGCCCCCAGGAGGCGATAACGCCCCCGTTGAGAATCACTGAATAAAATGAATGGTTTGCGAGTCGCTTTGTCAACTTAGTTTTTCAACCTTTATCACCTTGAGTGGTTTTCTTCCGGGTAGTACGGTGACGGAATTGTAATAGGGTTTCAAATCTCTTATTGCGGAGGCGTGTAAAGTGATGGTTTATGATGACAAGTTTTCTCGCTTGGCAGAAGTTGCAGAGACCTGATGCACCTCTCTATGTTTGAATAAGCCAGTATTTTCCAAAGTATAAAAAGTCAACCGTATTCTGCTTTAGCACCCTGATGTGCTTAGATAACTATTTCTTTTTCATGCCTGTTTAGGTTGAGAGATGTTTTGTTGTTGTTGTATCTTGAAAGGGCCACAAAACATGTCAATGCAGATTTGGGCGTAGTTGCCCTGGTTACCTCTGTCTCGTATAAAACGGAAGGTGTCAATCGCTTTCCAAGACTCTTTGACTCTGCAGTTACAACTGGTACCTTGAATTGGTATTTTCTCCTCGTTGATGCTCTGAAGTTGTATGGGACGGAACCACATGATTTTCCTTTTCCTTGTCCTCTTACAGCTGGTGAGTGTCTGGTCTGTCGTTGTTTGTAAGTTATGATGATGGTAACAATTATTGTGCTTCTTGGTAAGGAGGGGCTGACCTGAGTGATAGCTTTTAGATCACAGGAGAGATCGGGGAACCCTTTGTTTACAGCGATTGATATATTCGTGATTATGGTGGGTGGATGTTTGGACTGAGTGTGAAGGACGTAATAATGGGAACCCTAACCCGGCAGTACTTAAACTCATTTCACCGAGTTCTTCAACATTTGCCTCCATACTCAGAGGTAGAACATTCTGCACTGTGCGCGGGAGGTCGCTTGCTCTAGTCCTACCCGGCGTTAAGTCCAGTTTTCATTTATATAAAATATAATAACATCCTGTCCATGACAAGTGTTAAAAATTACTATGAAGATACCTTATACGCATTTTTGTATTCGTTAAGGCTTTCTAACTTCATTTGTGACAAATGTTTTTCCTATATGATCAGTACGGTCAATGCTCTTAATACGCTGAACAGATCATTTCATTTTGACTAAAGAACCTGAGACCGTTTTCCTAATACCCTGTTACCTATTTGCGGACTTAAAATTCAGTTCTTTTGATATTGTTTCATTTTTTTGACTACCTGGGACGAACATACTCCTTTTTCCTGAACATGTAAACGAATATTCCCCTTTTCACGTTTTTTGTAAAAACGAAATAAAGCTTCAGATTTTTGTTCTAAGATTCTCGCATTGTACCATCCTATTGTAATGTAGAAAATTATTTCTCAAGCAACTTTTCTGTCATTATGATGATTCATGCAAATTCCGTAACATATAATTACTTATACGAACGTCTATGTATTCAAAATTGGTGGCATGTGGGTGTAAGTAAGGGTGTGATTACTATACATATATGAGTATTTAAAGTGTCTACGTGAGTTGAATTTAGTTTATTTAATTTGCTTTGGATGATTGGTGTATTCTGAAAAGGTTTTTAAGTGCCTCACTCATATGGTTACCTATAGAAATCTTTATCTTTGAAAATATTCTATTCTGTGGAGTTTCACTGAAGTTTTGAATACTAACATCAATAAAAGTAGTCACCAAATAAAAAAAATATCACTTATATATCTGAAGTAACTTCCCATGAACATGCTTACATAAATATTATAATCGTATTTTAATTGCTGTTGGGAAAGAGGTAAGTTCATCAATAGTTCATCACGTTCTCACAACTCAACTAGGAAAACCTTTTTTTACTGCTGAGTAGGAGTCTGTGAAACCTCAACATGTTTTTTCATCGTTAAACTCTTTTATAGTAACAAAAATAGCAGTTCAATAATTTAGGTGGTATATTATTATTTAAGTTGGTTTTACCTAAAGGAAACACTTACCCGACGCCTCTAACTCCTCTACCATGTCTTCTAACTCTAATGTCATACTTTTTAATTTCTT
>WURT03062403.1:0-13785 GCA_009936505.3 Holothuria glaberrima | reverse complement strand
CCTTAAGATAGCATTTTACCAGTGACTGAAGGAAATGGGATAACATGGCATTATTGGGAATAAAACATATGCATCATGGAAACCTCAATGCATTTTTGCATTCTGGTTTAAATAATGATTGTTGTGATGGGATTACCAAGGATGGTAGTACAGCAATTGATCTTTAAAACTTTCACCCGCATTTTCACAAATCTGCCTCTCTTCTCTTACAGATCCCAACAGGAGGGTTCTTTCAGCGGATAACAGACCATCAAAAAGCAATGGTGCGATGTCCACGCAACTTAAACTGGTCCTTATCGTCGCTCTACCTCTCACAAGTGCCCTTCTTTTTGTGATTCTTGTGTTAGCTTGTACATATAATATTAATCAGAGAAACCCTAGGGGGTCCTCCTATCCAAGGAGACGTCAATTATCTCAGAAGGACTGCAAGACTGATTACAAGCAGAATATTAATTACCATCATAATTTTACGAGAACTAACGGGAGCAATCCTTACTTTGATCCTCCACCCTCAGAATCAGAGCACAGTGCTCTAACCTGCTCTCACAGTAACTTGCCGTCAGATGGCTATAAGACAAGTAGTGACAAAGTATTTGGCAGGTACATTGACATGCCATTTAATCCGCCAAGCCTTTATTCTGACACGACTTTAAACAGCCATCGTAGCCTTTCGGCAGGGAGAGTATTGAACCTGAGCAACCAGCACCATCTTGCTACGTGCTGATCAATGCAGTATGCCTGTTATATCATAATGGATGTCAAACCATCAGAAAATGTCAGAAAAAGCTTTTCAGAGTGAGGGTGCTGTTCAAAGTTGCTGCATTAGTAGAGTGAGGATACTTGGCAGGGACCTGTACAAGAGCGAGGTCTTCCAGCTGCGGATGAGATGGGAAGTGTACATAACAGAGAATGAGAAACTAGTATCAGTATTGCAAACTATTTATTTCAACTCTGCCCTAGAAGGGTAACTTTTTGTTGTCACTGTTTTTTTGCATTGATGGAAGGAATTGTAGTGAGAAGGCTCAACCGATAACTAAAATCAGGCATATGGATATGTTAATATTACTGTATACTTTGTGAAAACCAAAGGTTGTCAAAAATGGTTTAATTGGTTGATATTGCTTGCCAGTGTTGAAAAAAAAGTTGATACTATATTGCACTGGAATGTTTGGTTAAATGTGTGCATTTGCACCCTTAGCCTGGTCAACAACTTTGAAAGAAACTTCTACTGGTGAATTAAGTATTTATTTCTCTACAACTTAATACAACCTTTAGTAACAGTGAAAATAAGGTATTGGTTTAATGGAAGCAAATTTCAAAAAACCTAATTCTCAAAACTTGATAAAAGTACAAATTAAATACGGGAATTAGATCAGACATTTGGCAATGTTGTGAAAATGACCAACATTGGATTGATCGGATAGTAGCCATTTCGGTTGAGCCTTATCAGTAGTGAGTAGTGAGAGCAGTGGTCGATTGCCCTAGAGTCCCACAGTGCATTGGTCCTGCAGTTAACAGTAAGAAGGACAACCCATTAGTCCTACAGTTCATTAGTCATACAGACCATTAGTTCTGCAATCTATACTCACATAAAAGAACCCATCGACTGTGGGCCCAGTGGGCTGAAGGTCCCAGTGAGCTGTAGGACCAACAGGTCAAGTAACAATAGGCTGTTAGTACCAATAGGCCATTAGTATTAGTAAGCTGTTAGTACCAGAATGCCCTTAGTGCAGGGCCAATGCACTGCAGGACTATAGGGCCCTAAATGAGAAGTGGGCTGTCATGAATATTTTACTTTGGTTGTTATGTTCAGTAGTCCACGCTTCTTATCCTGCTCTCATCAAACATCTCAGGAATTATATTGTAAATTTGTTTTCAATATCGACAATGTCGAGAAGGGACCATTTGTGAATGCGTATCAAATGTATAGCATGGTTTATCATTAGAAAGAGATACTACATAGAATATCTATCTTTTAGTAAAAAACTGCCACAGTTTTATTTTTTTTTTATTTTTTTTGTTGTTTTGTATATTTTATGTACCTTCAATGGATGTGTTCGTTATGTGTTTATAAGTACTTACTCAAGCAGGACATATTTTGATACAAGAGCCTACAGACAGAAGTCTTAAGTTTAATTATATGGCTGTCTATTCAATGGCAGGATTTAAGTTAGAGGAGTATCTAAGGTACCTTGCTAAATGGTCAGAAGTATTTCTGTTTACCCAAATATGGTAAAAAAAGTCCCCAGAATTGTCATAAGTTACATCAAAAAGTGTATTAAGTAATGTTGGAAAAGGATATTCATTAATATTGAACAGTCAGCATTCATTATTGGTTTAGTCGGATGTTCCTTTTAATTGTCCAACATTGGCATTGATAAAATTTACCTGGAATGTCAGTCATATCCAACTGATATCTCTAGCCCTTTATTTCATAAATTATGCTATTTTTCTTGATATGACCATAAGAAATATTTTACCTCAAAATGAGTGAAATGAAACTTTCTGATTCTACATAATAGCATATGGTTTTGCACTATAGTACGATCACATACATTATAACAGTATCAGAGTGTTGGAATGGTATCAGCCCATATCCAGATAAGAAATATTGGTGCACTGTTATACTGGTGTTTGGTGATATTGGTACAGTACGAGAACTGATTGATGTGTAATTATGGATCATGAGGCCAATGATTTTTAAGCAAAATTTTTTCCAAAGATCATGAGAAATAAATGTTTTTGTAACCACTTTTGGAAGTATCCTCATGCTATGCAAACATGTTTTAGAACAGGACTTACAATGAGACTATTTTATTTTCACTGGCGACTATAAAAGGCCAAGTTTCAGTTTGTTCTGGAGGAAAGAAATCACTGTTATAAAACCCAGAGGAAATAAATCACTTTTATAGAACCCTTATTTAAGAAGCCATATACCTAAGAACAGATAGTACTTTGTAAATGATAGGATATTCTACTCCAAGTGGTGAACAGTTCAGTAACTTTTATATTTTGCAAGGAATTATGGGTTACAAGAAAGCCTAAAATGCCATAGCTTGTTTTGTACTCCCAAAGGTGTTCAAAATATTCTGTCATGTCACAGCCAATCTGTTGTAGCTACAAAATATTGTAGTCGGAGTGACAGGGTTATTTGTGGGGTGGAGGCATGGGGAAAATTTAGGAAGGGGGTACTTGTCAATGACAGCATTATCTTTCTAAAGGTCTCGAACTGTAATGAAAAAGAAGATCAAATCAAACTAAATAATAATAAATACTGTGTATGGTGGGATAAATGTGCACTTAGATAAAACTTATTGTTTCTGTAAAGGTTTGTGTTTACCCAAAAATCATTCAAACTTAAGTTTTAAAACTAGGTAAATGTAAAAAGACAAAGTTGAGATGTATATCTGTCGTCGTTAACTGTTATAACTGTTACAGTTATTTCAGAGTGTAACATGCAAGTCGATATTGTGTACCACCTCATCCTTAGGGGAATGGATATTCTTTCAAAGATTATAAAACTTAGCTTTATTTTAAGAGTAAAACATAAACTATGAGGTGAAATGTGACAAAGTTTGAAAATTGTCAGTGATGTTTCTACAAAATATTTGTATAAACTGTTAGTAGCTCTTTGTTTGCTCTTGCCAAACTGCTGTTGATCACTGAAGGGTGTCCCAGTGGTGCAAACTTGTTATGTGTCTGCACACAACCATGTGAGAATAGGTGGTTCCATGCTGCTGTTAGATAGTATGTCCCTCTGTCTCTTTAAAGGGAAACACTGCATTTAGAATGCACCAACAGGGCCTGTAATGAAATCTGCTATAATTGGTATTAAAGCATTCAGTCTGACATGTAAACTTAAGCAGTAGCTTTATTTCCCCAAATATTTTGCATAACAAGAGTAACAGATCTTGAGTCATTGAAATTTTGAAGTTTGGGCCAACAAATTATTATTTAGCTATAAATTACTTAATTTCTCTCCTTGAGAACCTTATTTCTTGAAACTGCTGCTACCATGCTGCCCTATTTCAAATACCTATCATTTTGTATTCATATATCATGGTTTTAAAGAAATAAACATTTTTTTTTTTATAAAACAAATGCAATATAATCCCTTTAAAGGGTGCTGTCTGCTGTGAAATTGTTAGAGAAAAAATTTGGTTTCTGTTATAACTTCATTTAGCAATATCGTACTAGAACTATTTCTAATCTTTTGCCCTCTCCTCCCTGTCAGAAAAATACAGGTAGTACCATTTTAAATCAGTTTCATTGTAGGTGCAAAATCTGTTGTTGAAAAACTTTACTCCCCCCCCCCCCCATCCCCAATAATCTGATGAAATCAGTTACAGCACTTTGTAATGTGTTTTCGAGTAGCAGGTACACAATGGTCATTCTGTCACAAGAGCCACAATTGGGAGCACTTGACAGGGCTACAAATAGATCATTAACCAGCCCCACTGGAGGCGCTGGCTTTTGGGCCCTTTACATAGCGTTGATGCCTCTCAAAAATAACCCCCCAGAAGGCCATAATGACATTGATACTCATGCATATATTACTTGTATTTGGAGTAATTTAGTTTTCAAATTTTGGCCTTGATTTTCCTGTTGCTTAGCCTCAGTGTTGATTTGAAACTGAGCCATAAAGCCTCATCTAACTTACTGACAAATTTGTACTAGCTGGAAGACCTTTCAGCCTTGCCTAATTAAGTTTTTATTTCAAAGCCTGACTGTCCTTATTTAAGGCCCTGATCTGGCCCTGTTTGCTACAAATTGTTTGGACCCTACAGTATTGGGAAGACGTGCCTCCATTGATGTTTGTGGCTCATATTTAACTACTGTTAGTGGTATAATTAGCACTGACCCTTGTTTAACCTTTCTAACACCCTTTAGCCTCTGAAAAAAATAGGAGTGCCCACCCACCTCCCTCCACCCCCAAAACACACACCTTCAATACTATAAGCCATTCACTGAATGTATGCTTGTCCTTTCTCCATGTATTCAAAAGTTAACCAAATAAACAAAAGCAGTTTTGTTCTTTATAGAAGCTTTCAGATGTATTCAGGAAGAAAAGTACTTATCTATCATCTTATTCTTGTGAAAAAATATTTGTAATAGTTTGTTTAATAATTTTTATCTGTTAGATGTTTTGAGTTAAATGATCTGCAAGCATTTAGTATTCATTTGAAAGTTCAAACCATTTTTGTTTAATATTCATTCACGGCACATGTTCATGTATTCAGATTGCTTAGCAACTGCAAAAGTTTGACAGTTTTACCAATTTTTTGACAAAAGCTGAAGAAGAAAGGAAGTACTACTCAACTCTTGTTGGTATTTTAACATGGTTATCTAGGTAATGATTTCTTTTCTTGTGACATAGACAAGTCAACAAATGATATGTAATGATAAAAATTTGAATACTATCATAAGAAAGAATCTTTAATTCAGATTTGATTTGTATTGCGCCATTAGTGAATGGAACTTGTGTAGCCATGGCCTTAATAATGCTAGCTGCAGAGTACACAACTTTGTGTGACCCAACTCAACTTCACTATTGTAACCTAGTTTCCTTTGCAGTCAGTGTAACCACTGTCGGATCCAGGGCCTTTGTTTGGGAGGGGTCAAACTGGTGGTATAGTGATATGGGGAGGGGGTGTCCCCCCCCCCTTTGCCCGCCCTTTGGAAAAAATTTCTATAACTCAATTCCCTCAGATGCGATTTGGTGCATCAAAAGTGTACAGTTGTGAAGTTTTCTTCTGAAAAATTTTGTTCTTGTTTGTTTTGGCCCACCTTTGGCTGGAGCCATGGCCCCCGTTGGCTCCCTTGGATCCAGTAGTGAATGTAACCTTTATTTATTTTGATGAGGTCACAGTATGGTACTTGCTATGCCTCTTTCTTTTCCACTCACAATTGCTTGTTGCTGATTCTCCAAATTGCTTCAGGCTTGCTCCTGGTGTAGACTCCAGTTGGGAAAAACAAGCATTTGTTTTTCCCGACTGAAGGTGATGTGATTTACAGCTGGTTTTAAAAGTGCGAGCCACAGCCATGGACCCACGCACATTACACGACCATTGGTGACATGAAGGACTGGTAGGGTTGTGTCATGCAAAGTTATACAATGCAGGTGTGGATTTAGAGGTGGCTCCAACCCCACCCACCCACCCCACCCCACCCCCTTTTTTGCCCCTTTTTTTGAAAATGATCTTAAAGCTGTATTACGAGTTTATGTATACTTATCTTGAGTGTCAGACGTCATGGTTTAACAGTGTCTAAATTTAGTATTTTCTACAGCCCCATTTTATGGGGGCTTTGCACATTTGTTGCTTGTAGGTTTGAACTTCTCTCTCACAAGGTTAGCTCCCCCACCTTTTAAAATTGTGAATCTCCCCTGTAGTGTACGACTGGTTGGAGTTTGTACAGCTTTAATGAAAGTGAACATGATTTTATTGAATGTATCTTATGAAAAACAGACTTTTCTATTCAAAGAATCAGCCAAAACTTCAGAGCAATGTTGCCCAAACCTAAAAGGAAATTTTCTTTTTTTGGGGGGGGGGGGATGGGGTGTGGAAAACAGATCAAGATCTGTCAAGGGTGCGACCAGAGACATACCTTCTTTCTAAGATCTGAACATCATGTTAAACTTGCTAGAGGAAAGGTACAGAAGAATCACAGGTTCTGATACAGGTTTGATAGGGGAAAAGGGGGAGGGGCCATGTTTAAGAGTCAAGGCCATACTTATGAGACGGCATCAGTGGTGGTGAAAGAGCCCATTGATGTTATAGCTTATAAATATGGGTGCTGTGTACCCCCTAGTCCCGCCCCCTTCCCCACCTCCTGTCATTCGTACATTAGAGGCCCTTCTGAATAAATCAAGCATTTTATCTTTTTCACCAGATCTTGCAAAGAAGTTATCAAGTTTATTTCATTGCTTCAAAATTAATCGAGGTCAGTATTAACCAGCAGTGGACAAAGCTTTGTGTTGGTCATGCAAAGTAACTTTTGCAATTGTTAGTACCATGAATTGTTGGAATGTTTTTTTTTTTTTTTTTTTTTTTTTAGCATGATAGAGTGAATCAAGCCTGGAGTCATGCTACATTCCACTTTCTGCACCTGCATAAGAAAAGTTGCAAAAAAAGCCAGGCATGTTAAAAGTACTTGGTTTTCTTGAGTTTCATGTCATAGTTAAGTCGAACATAGTATGTTCTGTTCTAAGAAAAAAATATATCTGTACATTTGAAATGAGTAAAAGATGTTGTAGTTCTCTCTGTGTGTCATGTTCTGGTAGTATTACTGCCAACTAAGTATGGAACTTACATTTTTTCCATGCTGTTATTTTTTTCCCTGTCAATTAAAATGAAAAGGTTGTGATTTTGCTCTTGGTGGGCACTTCCGAGACTAGTGATTGATAGCCGTCATTACTTGCTTATCTTCCGTGCTGCTGTCAAGAAAACAGGATGCAGGCTGTACAACCTTGAACCATAGTTTTGAGATGGGGGGGGGCAGGGCAGTGAAATATTGGGGGTTCAGGTCCATTGGTGGGAGTGGAAGGAGATTCATACAGGGTTCTTACAGGTCATGGAAAATATACTGTTGCATATTGCCAGTCTTGAAAGTCATGGTAAAGGGTCAACTTGCTTTCCAAATCATGAATCATGAAGTAACAGATGAATAAGTCGTGATGTTCAGTTGAGTCTAGTTTCAATTTCGTAAGGACATTATGTCTTGGAATGTCATGTCATGAGATGCTTGTAGAGATCAATGGATCATGGGAAGTCATGGAATTTAGTGGGGGCATAGAAAGTGTAGGGACCTTGCCAATTGATTACCTCATGGGTAGGGAGGCTGGGAGAGTGCTGGAAGGAGAGAATAGTTAAAACACGTAGCCTCGAATGTCGAACAACAAACAGGTTAATGCGGTTATTGGTTCAGTATCCTTTGATGTGCGGTATCATAACTGCCAACTACCAATTTGGGCGGTAGAATACCGCTTTTTAGAGATTTGTACCGGCTACCGATTTTTTACTCTAATCTACCGATTTTTGGGAAACCTGCCATAGAATTTATTGAAAGCATGATTTAAGTTACACTTTGCTGTTTAAATGTGCGTGTTTTGCGTAATTCACCCGAAAACAGCTTAGAAAATAATGACAAAAGTACAATTCATCGATCGAGCTTTAGCTGGGAGATTGATCGATCGAAAGAAACCCGCGCGTACGTCCTTACGTACGTGTGTAGCTATGTTCTGCACTATAATGTTAAGTACGGCACAAACGCGCATGGCAATACGTGCGTATGTATGGTTATTCCTACAAAATAGTTCATAAAATACATAATAATACGTCTGTTTATGTACACAAAATACCGTATAAAGTATGCATCAAATCACATATTTTCACATTAAAAAAACAAAGAAGCTTCACACCTTGGGAGGGCCCTCCCAGAGCCCCCCCCCCCCCCGCAAGCGCGCACGGGCTCGGTCGCTTCGCTCCCTCGCAAAATCTACCGCTTCGCCACTTTCAAATGTTGGCAAGTATGCTATAATGTTCCCAAATAAATCATTTGTTAGTCAATCTGTGGTTAGCATTCATCATGATAAACAGGGCCTCTAATTAAGGTAGTAAAAAAATTAAAATATCAGAGAGATTAAATAGTGGCATGATTACACACTAGCAGTAAAGTAATACACTAAAAATAGACAAAACTGCTATCAATGAAAAATGTCTATGTACATCCTACAATAGAATTACTGGTTTGGTGTTAATTAAAGTCTCTAAAATCCCCCTCAAGACAGTGGCATCATCAGGATTCCAATCTGAAGGGGTGGGGGTTGGGAAGGCAAGGTTTATGTAAGGTGGCTAAGATGCAAAATGGTGCTATCTTTGGCAAATATTTGAACTTATTACATGCTAAGAAATTCTTATCATTTAGTGATATTTTGGCTGTGGCATGACATCCCCACCTAAACTGGTACAGACTGGCACAGGTCCATCTTGAAGCGGTGGGATAATCAGTGACCGCGGAGCAAATTTTGAAGTGAGGGGGCTAAATATCGGAGCGGCCCAACATGTTCAAGGGCATTTCGGGGCAATGCCCCACCAAAAGATATTTCTGCCCCACCAGGTGAAAATTGAAACTGCGTAATAGTTAATTTGGTGGAATCTTTTATGCTCCCCAGTCACAACACTTGTCCCCAGTCACAACACTTGCCCCCCTAAAAATGTGAAGCTGGCTACGGGCCCGCTTAGGTTTGCACAATTACCTTTACTCGTACTCGTGAGAATGAATTTGTACTCGCACTCGTACTAGTACTCACAGATTTTGAAAGCTCTGCATAGGGGCTAATGCAAATTTTGTTCTCGTACTCCTGAAAAAGGACATGTACTCGTTTCGTACTCGTACTCACAACACAAAATGCCCCTCGTACTCAGGACATTGTACTCGCTCTCACTACAAGTCTGGGCCTAACATATGTATCTTTTCCAAAAGTCCCCTCGACTCTCTGGCGAAGAACCAAGGGGCAAAACTAAAACAATATTACCGAACTGCCGAAGGAGTCTGCTCACTTAATTAAGGAACTACGTCCCCAAGAGACAACTACAACATGACCAAACCTAACGACTTGACGTGCGAAGTTCCGTTCTAGACTGGCTGCAGGGGCGTAGCGAAGGTGTTATCTTTGGGCTTTAGGCCCCTGGTGGGTGTCCAGGGGGCGAAGCCCCCGGAGGCTCTGAGGTTTTAGCATATCTCTGGGTTAAAATTAAGTCTCAGGATAGGTTTATATTAGTTCATTATACATTATCCAATGCAAAGATTCCTAATAATGTTAATGTGTTTGACTGTTCCTCCAATCTTGCGGTTTACGATCGTTTCGCCCCCTTGCCAGTCCCCTACCCACACAAAACCAGTTCACCCTCAAAGACCTACCAGTTCGCCCCCACGTGCTGACCAGTTCGCCCCCTAACCTATTGGCAATATACCTGAATTTTCGGCATTTTTGTACCTTTTCATTCTTTATGTTGCGTCCTTTGCACTATAAGCTGCAAAGCCGCCCATATACCTATATTTTTTGTGTGGAAATACCGATTTTATGTTCTTTCATTTTTCGTTCGCTTTATTTTTGTGCAGAAACTCTCTTTCATAAATTTACATTTTCCCTCTTCTCTTTTATTATCGGCATCCTTTTCTTCTTTTTTTTTTGAAATACCATTTTCTTTAGTTAGCGTTCATATTTTCTTTACTTGATGTAAACAGCAAGAAATCACTGTGACACTTATCTTCAACTAGCACATGTAAGTGGCGGTATTTCAGTTCAAGTGAGCCGTTTAACCAATTTCTTTTCCACAACTCATGCTATTTTGTTGCTACTGTAGTAAACAAAAATTTTATCGAAAAACAATATCAAGTGATCAACTGCATTCGAAAATTGAAAGTTTTTTACAAAAACTTGTGTTAGTAAAATGGATGGGGCGAACTGGTAGGTACTTGGGGGCGAAACGACTTCCACTTTGGGGCGAACTGGCTTGTTTACAAATGGAGCTTAATAGGAATTGAGCTCTCGTCCGTCAATTGTGGGCAAGGTCTATTGTGGACAATAAACTAAGCATTGTCTTTAACCTTGAAATCTAAATCTTAACTTGAACAAAATCAGGAAAGCGAGGAACTGGTTATCGTTGTCCCCTACATCTCGAAGTCACTCACTGAGGATATATTCGTAGGAAGCTTTTCGTGACTGGGCCTGGGGAGGGGGCTGAACGCTGCCTCGTATCGTCGTCCGGGTGCGTCTAAGGGGAGGAGAACACCTCCCGTTTGGAAAATTTTTGAATATTTGAGGGTCCTTAGATACAATTTGGTGCAACATACTGGACAAATATTAAGGGAAATGACTGCAAATTTTTGAAATTCCTTACAGAGGAAACAAGTAAGGGTTTTTTCCCCTTTATTTGAGGGGACAAAAGCATAGTTCCACCCACTACGTTTTTGACTGGGGGTAGCCTCCCTCTCCTCCCCAGTCTCCCCCGCTTCCTACGCCTATGACTGAGGATTCAAATATTTCAATTGAAGTTGGCAATTAAGCAAAATCCGGGAACCATTTGGAATAATCGGAGAATTTCGCTTTACCGACCGTAGATTAAAACCTCCGCATTTTTGAAAGTTTACATTAAGTTTCGTTTTTTTTACCAAAGGCTGCTCCAAAAATGCAGCGGCTACACAAAAAAATTTCGACAGAACAATAGCTTACTCCTGACCTTACCACTAGGACCGTAAGCCTGTAGAAATTTTCTTTAGGATAATTTCACCCATATGCCATAATACTGTCAGTAGTGAAGGAAACCCCCTCCCCCCCCCCAAAAAAATGTTTTTCCTTTCGTAACCAGGTGCCACTTTTTTGAAAACTGTGGAGTGCAGCTTTGTGGAACTTAACATGGGCATATGTTATACTCCAGGGTCTTTTCAATAGTCGTAAACAAAAGTTACACTCGTACTGCCCCGCCAAAAAGATATGTTATCTCCTTATAATTATGGAACTCAGGAGTACTCAGGAGTGCATTACAGTACTTTAAACTAAAAACTTGACGAAGGTTTTACCAGGCTTGCAGTCAGACAATGTATTGAAGGGCAGTTTTTCAAGTTGCAAATGTTTCGATTTTTTCAAGAAATGTTAAAGCAAGAGTAACTTTCATTCCTAGCTTTTTTAGGAGACAAAGTCTTTCTATGGGGCTTCCATTCTCAACCCCACCCCCTTCGGCTGTTACCACCCAAGTTTTCCCCCTTCTTTCGTTAGTAACTCACTTCAATGCCCTGTCTTCACAAGTACTTTCGTTCAGGAACATTAGCATTGGGGTGTCAGCAAAACAGATGATCATTAAGGATAGGAAAGAGCCCAGGCCTGTAAATCAAATTTCGATCCCGGAAAGTAAGTTAACTATTTTTAACATGTTAGTGGTGGCGATAAGGTTTGTGCGGTGGGGAGGAAGACAAGCTCCCCGATTAAGGGCTAGCAAGCCGAAGCCCGAAAACGGTTGCCGGAAGTACGGCAAAGCCAAACCATTCAGCTGTACCCAAACATTTTGGGTTTTAAAACTTTTAATTGAAAAAAAATAAAAAGGTTTGGTTTTAATTGAAGACAATTTGAAAAGTTAGCTTTTTTGCTGAAGAAAATTTGAAAACTTCTGGGCTAGTTTTCATTAGAAAAGTTGAAAAAAGGTCTGAATCTGCACTTCTTGACAAGTTAACTGTCGTAACGACTTCTCGGGGATAACATTACTATATAACCAGTAAAGCTCCCCACCGAAACTGGAACATTTCCCTGACGGGTGGGCCAGCCTTCCCAGAGGGGGAGGAGATTAGCCCCTTCCCCCTTCCGGCTTAACCTGGTACATATATAGTCCGAAAGGTTAAGGTGCAGTGTCTTTATTCTGAGCAGAACCATAATTCAACCAACTTGACAACTGTAATGAAATTTAAAGGTAATATTGTAATCCACAGAAATTCTTTTTTAGATGACAAGAACAACAAACTTGAAATCTTGGGGATTATAAGGTTGTCATGACAACGGTCTGTGATTCCATGAAACAAACGGTTGTTATATTTAAACTTGAGAATCGATGCAATGAACCAGATCAGAGATCTATAGACTTTATGCCAACTAGAAAGAGGGCGCTTCAAAACTGACTGCATTCTGGGAAGGATTATTCCAAGAACAGACGACCGAAGTAGATCGTCACCATGGAGAAGGTTGATGTCACAATGCTCAACCTCGCCGGTCTGGAATTATCCTTCCCATGGTGCTTCACGATCTGCTATTTGACATAAGGTCTATTGTAATGAGCTTTACATCTAGAAACAAGAGAGAGTCATCTTAACGTGTCAATAGTTTATACTCATATCCGTTTAGATTGTTCTTCTGCCCATGGCGTCTGGTAACTTCTGCTTTTTAACATCCACAATTATTGTTTTCATTTTTGGGATAAAAACGCACATGACACACCATATGCGTAAGAAGCTGTTCGAAAATGGGAAGGGGGGAGGCTGAACGTTGTTTCGGACCGCCGTTCTGGAGGAAGGGTCTAAGGGAAAAGTTTTGGATACTTGAGGGTCCTTAGATGCAATTTGGTGTAACAAACTGGTAAATTTTAAGGACAATTACTGCAAAGTTTTTGACATTTTTTACAGAGGAAAGAAATAACTGGTTTCCGTCCTTGGATTTAGGGGGCGGAAGCATATTTTCGCCCCACCACTTTTTTGACTGGGGGGGGGGTTAAAAGTGTGAAGCTACTGATACTCAGTAAAAGCTAATTTGATAAAAAAAAAAACTTTTATTTGGTGAAGCAGGGCCCCGTGAGAACCTCGTAAACATGATATCCGAAATAGAGTAACCTTGAAGGCCTGACGGTAGTCATGCATAGTAGGTGTACGGGGTCAATTTTTCTGGGGTCGGCTTAGCAGGGCTGTATCCGAGTCCGCCTAATCCAATTCCGGGCCAATTCCGACTCCAGTGGTCACAACTCCGAGCGAATTCCGAGTCCAGTACCCCCCCCCCCCCCGATTCCGAGCCAATTCCGATTCCACATTTTCCAATTCCGAGCCAATTTCCAGTCCCACCATTTGACAATGTAGCGCCTTATAAAAAGACTTTTTGTACTGTTTTAGTGGCGTAGCCAGCGGGGGGCAGGGGCAGGAGCCCCCCAGTTGAAACTCTCGCCCCCCACTCCCCCCCCCCCAAATGAAATTACAGACCGAGAAAAAATATTTTAATACACGCCAAATATGTATGTCTACAGGCTACAT
>WURT03062392.1:0-13786 GCA_009936505.3 Holothuria glaberrima | reverse complement strand
CATGGCATACAGTCAGTCTTTCTGCCCAACATTGGAAGGGGGAGCGGGGGTTTCATGCAAACCTGGGAAATGAGATTTAAGAATATTATGGCAAAGTGTCCCAACAGTTTTGTCCAAGATTGTAGGTATAGCCAAATGAGATGAAATTCCCGACATTTACAGAAATCAATGTATTCTACTGAAGTAAATGAAAAAGGTGGAAAGGGTTTGTACTAAATTTAGCTCTAAGTAACGGAACTGAGGAAGAGTGTGAAGAGCATATACCGATACTTTTGGATTTTATTACAGAAATGACCCTTTTGAGAGCCAAAATTAAGTAAACGGACTATGGGTAGCGTCAAAATTTTCGGACAGGGGCTTGGCCATGCCAGTGACCCCATATTCCGACAGCACCTATATCGAGGAGGTGGTGAGAGGGGGATATGAAGGAGCGTAACTACCCCATGCCATTGCAGGGCATTTTTTTTTTACATAAAATCACTCAATACTTCAACAGCCAAGTTGCGCTCTGATAGTGTTCTTTTTAATCTGAATCGTGGCATTGTAAGGCGGGCGAAAATTTTTGGAAAAAAAGAATTGTAGGGGTTGTAGATCCTATTGGGGATAACATATATTGTATCGAAACCACCTGGACTGCTTGATGAAATAGCCAAACTTTGCTCCGTGAGTCCCTGCAACTGACCGTATTCTATGAAACACACAAGAGAACAGCAACTTGGCTTTGCGATCTTGGCATAAAATTTACGATTATTACATAAACTGTGTAATCTCCCTACATGTTACTTGTAAGGTTGACAGGACTTGTATTATCTAGCTATGTGGAATGGAACTTACAAAATATTGAAGAAACTGGAGTAATTCTACAGCGCGTGAACGTCGAAAATTTTTTTTGTTTTCATTAGAGAAATTGTCCTCTTCAGAAGAAAAAAAAAGGTAAACAGTCTACCATTACCAAGTTGAGTAGCCCACTCGAGCAATTTTTTCGCCCAGATCGCCAGTGGGGGGGGGGACTGGGGGGTGCGACAAGCTTTCATGGGGGAGGCTGTCGCTCCGGCTCCGCCACTGTTCGACGCCTATGGCAAGTTGACGCCTAGGACAAGCACTGGAAGTGTGCCCCTGTCCATGTTTCTGATACATACGTTCGTACGTACGTACATGCATACATACATAGCGTCGTCATGGAGGACCAGGGGGCACGGTCACCCAAAGTTTGCCACACCCCTGCCCGAATGAGTTTTTAGTATTAAAAACAAGCGCAAACGCAGTCACCGTTTACATATCGATTTTAATACGAGGATCTAATGTCACTTTATCAGTCAATCGGTCTAGTAAATTAAAATTGCACAAACTGCTCTCAAAATTACATACTTTAAGATTCTTTATACTTGTAAAATAATTTCTTCTGTAATGTAAAATAAGCAATAAGTGTTTCGATGAGCTATCTTTTAAAAGCCAATGTCAGGCTTTGTATGGAAAGAGTATTTCATTTTAAAGAAAAAAAAAAGAAATATTGAAGCTCGTTCATCGCAACTGAAAAAGAAATTTTTCACATTTAAAAGTTCGCTGTTGAGCTACGTTCTAAACTTTTATTTGCTTTAAATATTCCTGTCTGTTCTACCATGCCGAAAATGGTATTCATTATGTAACTAGTCCATAAACTTTTGCTTGAAGAAAATGTACTCATCGGATAGTTTCCATAATCTACGTAAGTGCTAATGTATCCTTATTCCCATTTTATTATGACATAGGGAATAATGCTTTCTTCTCGTTACACATATTGTACGGGTAAACTTTTTTCATGTAGTCACTTCATAATGTAAAATCAGCATGCAAGTTTTATTTGAAATAAAAGATGGCCTCCTCCTTTTTGGGAAATTTTTAACATGTGAGGATACTTAGATGCAATTTTGGTGCAATATCTGAACAAATGTTAAGTCCTGTATATTTTTGAGGTTTTTACAGAGGCAACAAATAAGGGGATTTGGATTTCGTCCTGGAGTTCCGTCCTACCATATCTATGCGTTTTCTACGCCCTTGATCATACTGGTGTGAAGTCATTTGGCCTATATAAATTTCCGACCTTTGACTGCTTATCAACAATGATTTGTAGAATCAAACCACGATTACTTCCTGCAATGTTCAAACTGACAGACCTTTCAATCGGTTGCACGATTCCTTTGTTTTGTACATGTGGTATTTATTGCCTTCAAATACGGTACGTGATTATTGATTCAGGGAGGTGTTATTTCATCAAAGTAACACCTCTCTGATTGATTGCATCAAACTAGCGCAATACTTATCCACATTTGAAATAAATTAATTTCACTCACACTTAGCAGCCACAGCTTTTGGAATACAGGCTTTGAAAGGGGAGCGATTGCGGGTCTCATTGTACCAACAGGCTTTCGAGCTACAGGCCAGAGCCTGCGTAGGTATGGTTCACCTTTCCTGCAAGTTGCGTTTTATCCTGATCAGGTGTGTTTTAAGTGTTGTTCGAACTGCTGTTCGTCTACTTTTTTCGCTATTGAGGGGGTGGGGTGGGACTTATCTTTTCATTGGTTCTTAGTCTGTTTAGAACTCGCAAACCCCATGGCTGGAGAATGAAAGGAGTGTACTGTCAAAAAGGGGGGGGGGGCTTCGTATTATGTTAAGGGCGGGCCACTAGGGAATTGTACCGGGCTGTTTTCGACGAAATGGCTGGTCAGTTGCCACCCACTGGGTCTTTAGGTGTTGTTTGTAGTCCACCGGCTTACTTGATAACCGTCGGCGAGACCTGCTGAACAGCGCCATGTAACGAATCTCAAGAATTTGCAGTGACCGTTTGAAGATGGCATGTGTCCTCTCACTGGTTGCACGAGATGGGAGAGTGCGTCCCATGTGATTTAACAGTGCGACTGTGCCTCGCCTCCTCAGTGGGTGGTTTCAAGTCCCGTCTGGACTTTTTTCGTACAAAAATGGCACGAGCACAAAAACGGAAAAGCATCTCCTTTAACACTCGTAAAACGTTCGAAAACTTGATTTTCCTATCTCTTCGCTGTGAGAGCCAAAAAGTCCGCACATAAAAGAATCTGAGGGTAGTGGCACCGCCACTGCTGTACACCAATGTTTCACATGTGCATGGGTTCGAATCCCGCTCGACGTGCGTGGGTTTTTCTCCTGGTTCTCCGGCTTTCCTCCCACTTGGCATAGGCTTGCCACTAAAATCGGTTGCCCAGCCGACGAAGTCGGTTGGGCGCCGGACTGAAGCGCCTTCGGGTGGACCAGTTAACAAGCCGACTTTGCTTTTTTGGCACCGCCATCAGTTGATGATGGGAGAGGGTGGCACCACAGATGACGAAGTAATGCCACCTTAGCTTACCCCATAGTCCTTGCCTTTTTACGCGTCCTGCGATTGTATTCACTAGTGGGGGAACCTTTATTTGTCACTACATGAGGCTGCCGTCATGGAAGAATGGTTTAAGTGGAGGGGTTGTCCCCCTGCTTTTTGGGAAAATTTTCGTTAATGTAAGGTGGCTTGGATGCAGAATGGTCTTTGGGAAATTTCTGGAACTGACCGTATGTTTGAATAATGTTCTTCATAAAGAATTCTAATTTTTTGGATAGGCAGTTAGGTGAAAGAGGAGAGTATATTGTCTAAGAGACGAGTATGCTGTCAACAACAGCAAACCTTCTGAAGCCCCCTTTTTGCTACTTGCTGGGTGTTCGACTGACAGAGACCCGTATAGAGTTGCCTGGATGCTTTGTACTGAATATTCCAAAAGGGGGCACCAACATATTTAACAGCTGATATCCAATGGCACTTTTAGGGCATATGACGCCGTGCAATTTATACAGTTAACTATTGTATTTCTACTAATTTTGAACCAGAATCCAGACGAACAGTTCCATCAATGGGGAATGAGCGGAAGGGAGAGTTCAGGTGCAGGGAGGTGATATACATCGTCCCCCTGATAGATATAGCAAAAAGATTGAGAACTAGCAACGCGTTTCAGAATGCTATTTAAAAAAATGCGGTAAAAATGTTTAAATAATGTAGGTTATAACGGCAAATACGTACTTGCAATCTTTCACATCATGGTACAAAGTAGATGAGTCAAAGATCCAATATTGATGCGAGGCCCCTACAGAGGTTGGAGTTGTACTTTTTCCGAAAAGTGTTGAGATCTAAATAATTCGTTTATTATTACCTTGGTAATGGTCGTGGGATGTAATGCAAACCGTCCGGAATGAGCTTGAAGCGCGCCGAAATTTTGTATGAAATATCGTTTACATGACAAAGCCTGCATTCAGGCTCTGCATCGAGAGACTCATACTCCCACAACAAACCTATCTGCCAACCAGAAATCAGATCTACCTGGAACTTTGCAAAAAGCTATGAACCTATGCTTCTCTGCTCCTCGGAAGTTGTTATCGGAAGGCATTGATAATAAGAACATTTATGTAAGCCTTCAAGCGCGCGAAACTTTTAATAGTTTGCAAAAATTCTTACAGTTTCATAACCATTTGTGATAGAAAATGATAAAAACAGGTGCATCCTTTGGTCGAAAACGCGCCCCACCCTGCCCCTACAGAAATCTATGGCTTAAATGTCTTTTGGGCTCATCTAAAAAAAAAAAACAGTCAGAAATTCTTCAGAATTCGATGGGGTGGGACACGCCCACCCATGCCCTCCGGCATCCCTGTCTGAGTGCGACTTTCAAGTGCTTTCCTCCTTGCTTTAATGAAGAGGGTGTTTTAAAAGTCTTTCATGGTTACGCCTCATTGTTTATTAACATATATTAACATATTGTTTATTATGATACATACTGCACAACAACTTAGCTTATGTCTGGTGAAACATACAGCACAACACCTTATTTGTATTTGGTAATGCATACAGCAAATAACTTACTTTTGTCTGGTGATACATACAGCAGGGCACATTAATTATATTTGGTGATACAGACAGCAAAATAACTTACTTGTTTCTGGCCTGACGAATATGTTTCGAGTTAAAGTTGGTGATCCGTCTATCGGTGTGTATGTCGCTTCATACGTAGCAAACCGGGAACCTTTGAAACGGTTTGGTAGACCAATTCTCAGATAGCAGCCCCACACAGCCCCCATGACCTCTATTTCCCCAGTATCAATGACATTGCTTTGCAATCCCGCTTCTTTAGAGAATTGTACTTCATCACCAGATGTGATGCTCACCGAGTTAATTGCATACAGGTAGATGTATTTGCTGTTTCGGCCCCTCGATGGTTGGTTTGTAACGACGTAGAAGCCGTGATTCGGGTTTTGATAGCTCTCGGTGGTATCTGTAAAACACCATTCAAAAAAAAAAAAAAAAAAAAAACAGTAAGAAATTTCTAATTGTGTCGTCTGAACTGTGATATAAGACAGGGAATTTAGTCGAGGAGGTGTGTTGGAGTGGAGGTGACATCACACAAACCTAATGAAGTAAGATGCGACAAACACCCCGTGAAACTTTTCCTATGGAGTGCTTTCGGGGGAACCACTTGGCGGGCCCCTTCCTCATGTGAACTGCACGTCACTTTAGTTAGATGTGATTTTACGACACACCAATACGATTGTGTTATTTAGTGTCACCTGGAAAAAAAAAGTACAATTAACTAAACATTTGGGGTCAAATTCCACGAAAAGGTACAGGCCAATGAGGGAGTCACGTCATGGCTGCACGTCAAGGAAATTCTGTTGGAATACTTTCCCCCAAAACAGAATGTTTTGCACGTACGTCAGGGGTTGAGCTTCAAATATCGACCGCCCCGTGGCTACACCTTGATATAATGTATGCAAGTGTGAAGAAAGTAACAGTCAAAACGAATATAGAGCAAAAAGTCTAAGATAACGTAAACCAAAAGTGGTGATTCCTGTGGAAACCTAGGCGGAGGGGTGAGACCATTCATTAAAATGTACAGCCCACCAATACAATACATAGCACAAAGTTGCGAATGGGCGTCGCGTTTCTACAAAATCAGTTTTTTTTGCATGGGGTAGGGGTTGAAAATAAAGAGGGCAAAAACCGAGTGGTGAGTGCACCAAATGGGTTTAAAAGCAGCAGCAAGAGAATCTTTTTGGTGCCTTGAACTTCTCACATAAATGGTTGAGTGGTAAAAGGGAAACATTGCGTTTAAAATGCACCAACATGGTGTAAAAGGAAAATGCCTTAAATCATTATTAAACCCTCTAGTCTCACCAATAAACTCATTTCCTCAAAAATATTATGTATTACAAGAGTAACGGATGTTGCATCATTTGAATTTTTGAAAGTTTGGGTGAACAAATTGTTTTCGTGCAACAAATAACAGAATTTTTTTTCCTATGAGAGCCTTACTTCTTGAAAAGAAAGCTACTACACGACCTTATTATGAATTGTCCATCATTTTGTATCTATTAATATTGGCTAAAAAATATGAAACTTTTCTATAAAACAAACGCAATATTTCCCTTTAACACGCGGCTAATCTAGCTTGGCTGGGTCTAAAATTTTCAGATTGCTAAAACTAAAACTTAAAAAAAAAAAACAACACGAAACTTCTGTCATAAAATTTTATTACGAACTTGCTAAGCCCCAGCAGCGCCGCTACTTTGGTCTTAAACTTTCAGTAAAAACATTGTCAATTACTTACCAATACATCCAACGAATAGCGTTGTAACTATTGCAAAGATCCACATTTTTGTAAACGTTATGCTCGTATGCGACGATGAAGCTCAGAGAGACTATTAGATTGAAAGCCTGCTCGCTGCTGTAAGCTGGCACTGAATAATTGTAATAATAGGTGTATATCCCGATGAAGGGTTATGATCCCGGTATAGTTTAAGAAGTTGTAACAATCCGTGAAATTGATTGTTCCAGTGCTTTAAAGCGTGGATTTTGCATAGAGAGAGGACGGGAGGGACCGTTACAATCAAAGTGATAAATCAACAAAGGAATGAAAGGTATTACAGTGGACTAATCAAGTGAAACCTTTCTGCCAAGTTTCAAAAAATGCAATATATATTATTTAAAAGCAAAAGCGTGACCGTCACACCCAGACTGATACAGACATTGACATAACAGAAAAAAAACCCTGGCGCCATTGCATTGCTGCGTGCTTAACCAGTGTTACCACGAAAACTGTAAGGGTGCTTCCGCCATACTGCCAAAAGCTGGTAGATCGGAGTGTCTCCACACGTCCAATGTACATTCAACAGAAGTTAAATGTCATGTAATCTGCTTTACGAATTATTATAAGTAATTTTCACACCAGAGATATGTCACGATTACTTTGGTGTTTTGTTACAATCTCTTAACTTGAAAACTTGAAATGTCTTCGCCAATAGCTGGGGCCATCCAACGACGTAATCTTAGTTTTACGCGCAGTTGCTTCTATAGAAAGCCAGGTTAGTGGCTTTCGTCAAGGGTCCGATATGGGGTTACGTCGGCCAATGCATCTAGGTGTGTCTGTGCTAGCCCACAGGGTTCCCATATAGGGAGGGGACCTGAACTGTTTAGTAGAAGTATGATCTTCAGAGCTTATGTCAATTCAACCAGGAAGTTGTCAACAGATTCAGCTTGGATGAAACAACCCAGGGGCGGCTGTAAGAAAGTTTGTCGGGGGGGGGGCAAAAATCCGTATGTAGGAAGGTTTGGACGGGACCCTCCCAACTTGGCAATGTCAAGGATCTACTCCGCAGGCGCGTTGGAACGGACAAATATGGGGGGGGGGGGATGAACGCCAGGAAAAATGTCTAAGCGGAACGCCACCAACAGTTGGCGCGGCGCGTACAAGAAAATTTTTTGGCTTTACAAACCCTCCAGATGGCCGGAAACGGCACTTCCCGAGTGTTGTAAGCTGCATGTACCCAGCCTTGAAATATGGATCTCATGTCTGCACTTGGCAAATATTGGGGGGGGGGAGGGGTAGCTGAGCCTCCAGACCCCACCCCCGGTTCCGCCGCCACTGCCGCTCCGAATAGTACAGCAGGGGTATGGTTATTATTTTGTATTACATAGATGCCCCGTATAGGCTTCTAAAGTCACCTCAGGCAGTTAGTCCACTCTAAAAACAATTGGGCAAATATAGTTTGGTAAAAAAATATTTAGCACAAATTGCCCAACAAATTGAGAAAACATGCTACACGTTGGGGCATTTTGTTACTATAAGGGTTAAGCAAAACAGCATTGCTAAACTACCAATCAAAACACGCGTTCGTCATCTCCGTCAAACTGGAACCATGCCTATTGTTCAACTGTATAGTGTACACACGTACGTACGCGCCAGTGACAAGTGTACGTACGTACGAGCAAACTGCGCACATCCATACAATTGCAAGCAGCGATCTTTCAAACCATCCACCTCCACTCGTCGTACGTGCTTTTGTATGTGCACAGTTGCACTAACGACTAACTTTTGCCAGTATGGTACTAGACATTGAAGTTGCAAAACTCTTAGAAGAATGGGGAAGGGAAGAACTATTAAAGCCGTTTGAAGGTACTTTAAGCGTTAGGCATATAATAATTTCAAATTTATCTTTGTTAATCCGAAATAAGAATCTGTGTAAATGATATAACAGTTAGCCTAGGAATAGGCCTAACTTACAGCATATCCTAACGTTAGGCTCAACAGCAGACGGCGGTCAGTAACAACACCAACGACGTAACGTTGATCTTACTTGTGCTGGGCTAGGCCGTTAAGTTAGGCCTAGCCTAACGTAAGTAAGAGTGACAGTATTATGGGTTATGACTATGACTGAGAATGTGAGATAGCCCAGCGCCTACAGTATAGACTATAGTATCGGGTATAGCCTACATACTATAGTAGTCTAGCTTAGGCCAAGGCTACAGACAAATGTATTACAGTTAGGCTACCTTCTAAACCTTATTTTACACTGTAGGCTAGGCCCTATTCGTTAGGGAATTTTTATTTCAAGTTCAGGCACAGCAACAAACTGTAGTGTAGCCTAGCCTAAATAGCCTAGGCTATCTGGCCTAAGCTAGGCCTAGCCTAGCTGTACAGACATGAGTCTAGGCATAGGGAGAGAACGTCCTCCCTTAACCCCCAAATAGGCCTACTGTTAAATAGTAGCCTACTCAATTATATGATATCCTTGCCATTAGTGATTCGGAGATTGCATATTTAGGAGGCCACTTAACCCTAACCTAACCCATAACTGACTTAACCCTAACCTTGTAGCAGACAGCTTCTGCTGTCACTTGTTTACCAAGTTAATTTCACCTTCTCACTCACCTGTATTTGTATGCAAATTGCAGAGATGTATTAGTACATAACTTCCTTCTTGCTGGTAATAAAATATAGCCAAAGACTCTCACTCACCTGAATGTAAATCAAATCCACTAGGCCTAGGCCTAATTAGTTTTTTTTTCTAGCTGAATCGCTGTTACCTTATGTATGTATGCAAACTTGTAATTAGTGCCTTGCTTTTTATACACTGAATTAATTTCTAATTGGGACATTTTGTTTCTGTCAATGAGCCTGACAACACCACAACTTTCTGTTCCTTTTACTCTGTCTGGTGATCTGGCCAGCTGTGGGTACTGTGTCCTGGTGTGATGCCAAAGTGCATTCCATGTCAGGCCCACGCTGAAGTTACGCCAAAAAAAAAAAAAAACAATAGAAAACATAAGGAAAATGCCAACTCTATGCCGAAGAACTTCAGTTCTGAGTGCACAAAATGCAGACTGGGTGTGATGTGCATGTAGGTGCCACTTATTCTCTGCTGCCCTTCACTCTAGGAACTGCTACACTACAACCTCACCCCTAATGGAACCCCATGCAAAATCGAACCTCAGGTGGAACCCTGACTAAACCCCATTTTAACAATAAGGTGACGTTCTCTTCTTAGTCGCATGACTTGAACAGCATTTCATTACATTTAACTTTAAGGTAGGCTTAGTGTGACAAGGACTGTCAGCATTTTGTTAGACTTCATATCACAGCCCTTGTACACACTACTCTAATTTTTCAGTGAGTGTCAGACACAGAGCCACTTAGGCTATAGAAAGTGCATTACATTGATTTTAGGTTGAGTACTGCAGCCTCGCTCAGCCTAGCCTATGCACAGAGGCTTAGGCTAGGCTATACTGGCCAATTCGTAAGTCGCGTAACCGCTTCCTTTACTTATCCTATTATTGTTACGGTAAGGTTTTTGGACCCAAATTCACCATTTTGTTCGTGATGGATGCATATTTATACTACACAGTATACAGTAAAATGCTGTGTGCTCTGAATTAGTTTGGCAAGAACAAGTTTTGATTTGCGACCATGAGAAATGAAGACCCGCTGACCATGAGGCCAGAAAACGGGAATAGTGTTATGTGCACAAGAGCCATGTGCAGCCTATATGGAGTGGATGAGGTCTTAGCCATGGAACGTAATACTTGGCCTAAGTCAAGGGCTAGCCTAGGCCTAGTATAGCCCATGGCCAAATGCCAAATTAGCCCTACCCAGGGATGAGCTGTCAGTAGTAAGTTCCATGGCCTAATTTTGAGAAATTTTGCAATATCTAGGCAGTATCTGAATTAGTTCTATTATGGAAAAAGAAGTATGGTACAATGTAAACTGTGGTTTTGCAATAAGCTGGCTGAATGAATTATACGGGTCCCGTACCTACCAGCATGCTATTACCATGATGTTACAAGCTCAAGTCTGCTGATATTCTCCATCTGTAGTGGTCATGAACTCACTATTGCTTTGATTAGAATAACAGTTCACTCTCAAGACTTAATAAGTCTTAATCCTTCCTTCGAAACATGTCATGGCTACAAACTTTTTTTCCCTTAAATTGCAGGATGTAGCTAGTCCAGAATTTTATCTGTGCTTGCTAAGAAACGGGTAGTGCACATGCTAGGATTTCTTATGTATGCCATTGGCCACTGAACCCTTTGATATACAGTACTAGTGCACTACTAATAGAATTGGTGACTGCACTGTAACATAAAGGGACACTCGGATGAAAAATAGAAGTAGTCATACAGTATATTGACAAAATGTATATTTTTTTTCCTTTGCAGACAATGGCATTGACATGGAAGCATTGCTGCTGCTTAACGAGACCTCTATCTGTGAGCTTGTGAGCTTGTGCCCAAAATTGGTTTGAGAGTCAAGTTTTTAAGCAAATGGAAGTCATATGTTAGTTTTTGTTAATTGTTTAAAATATTAAGAACAATTATTTGCTCTACACAATGTTCACATGCTTTAAGTGTCTGAAAAATATAGAAGGAAGTAATCTAAAAGAGCTTCTTAATCACTTAAAATACATACATGGCATCCACTCGGCAACTAGGACACAGCTCATTTGTATGCAAGAAGGTTGCACTGCAACTTTTCATAAGCTGTTTTGTTATAGTAGACATATTTCTTCATGTCATTTTAAGACAGCCAAACCAAGCAGGGGGAATTGTGGGAAAATGTTGAATAAGAGGCAGCCCAAACTGTGGGACAAAATCTTGACAATAATTTTAGTGAAGTGCAAGTAGAGCATGGCAATGATGACAGTAGCATCACATGTGAAGATCAAGATGAGGATGCTATAAATGAAATAGTTTTATCCTTCCTTGTCACTCTGCGGTCTTACAACAGCATACCTTTCTCTGCTGCAAATGATATTATTGCCCAAGCGAGAGAAATACTGGCAGCTATTGTTTCAAATCTAAAAAGAAACACAGAAATGGAAACTAAAAAAGCTAATGCATCATCATAAAGATGTAGAAGAAATTTCTGAGGTATTAGATATAACTTCATTGATCCTTTTGAGGACTTAAATTCAGAGTACAAACAAGTGAAGTTCCTCGAATCTAAAGATGTAATGACGATCCCTGAAGAAAAAGTGCTGGGACAAAGCATCAATTTTCAAATTGACCAAGCAGGTTTACCCATGCAAATTCCAAAAGATGACACTTATCAGTATGTTCCCATATCCAAACTTCTCAAGAGAGTTCTGGAACAGAAAGGAATGATGTCTAGTATAATGGAAAAACAAGGAACATTGGAAGAGAATACATTGTCAATCTTTTTGGATGGTGACTTTGAGAAGCAATGCACTGAAAATACGGATGGCATTAAAAACGTTCATTTATTATTGTATAGTGACGAGTTTGAAACGTCAAATCCTCTTGGATCAAAGAAATCAATTCATAAGCTTTCACAGATAGCAAAAGTCGTCAAGTTTGATTCAGTCATCTTCAATTTCAAATCTTCTTGGTGCAAGTGGTCAGCCTGCTGCACAGATGATGTGCCTCACATTTAATTTGCCACCTATTATTGATCACTGAGTTCCAGAAAACAACAGTTTGTGGGAATTGTTGCTTCTTTTGCTTGATATTATCAAGTTAATAATGTCAGCAAGTATCAGTGAAGACGAATCATTTGCTCTCAGTGCTATGATACGCGATCACCATGGTCTTTACTTGAAGATCTTCCCACATATGCATTTAATCCCTAAACATCATCATCTCCTATTGCACTACCCAAGGTGCATTAGACTTCTTGGGCCTCTAAAACAGTACAGCTCAATGAGATTTGAAGGAAAACACAAACAGATGAAAACCTATTCAAAAATTTCTAATAACTTCAAGAAGAAGCCTTCAGCATGCTGAAAAACCACATGCATGTTAGAGATTAGCAGGCCATAGAAATGTTTGGGCAGTGTGTTATAGATTTGACCTCTTATGAAAATGGGGACAAAATTAAAGCATTGCTGGGAATAACCAATGATACTGACATCTCGATATTGCTGGAAAACTCTTTGGAAAAGCAAAGCTATGTTTTCAGAAAAGGTACAGTAATTGAAATAGGCATAGAAGAATCGGAACCAGAATTTGCCCAAATTGGGCAAATTTTGCTGTTTCAGGGGAAGCTGCTTTTGTTGGTTGAAACCTGGGAAAGGTAGTACTTTTAAAGGCACTATCATGCATTTGCCAACTTGCCTAAAGTTGGTGATCCACAGAAATTGATTGAATTTCATCAAGTTAGTTCACAGAGACCTTTGCATTTAACAAAGTCTGGTAATGTGAATGACAAAATGTTTTATGTTGCAACACGGGGAAGAGACTTAAATACTCAATAACATTACTTGAACAGATACAAGATTTTTCAAACTTCCTCATACTAAGGCCACAATCCACTCAAATCACTTGTGACTTGCTGTATAGGTAGAGTATATTCTAGTTTAGGGTACTGCAAGGGTTACTTACCTCTGTGTAGCTTGCAGGCACATTTACTCTTGAAGAAAATGTATGCAGAACTTGTGGTGATTTCTGGAGAAAACTTTTTGTAGCACTATCATGTATTAGTACATGCAAAAGCTGCTGCTGGCTACACATAATGTGCAATATTCCCTGTTGCATTTATTAACAGGTGTGTGCTAAGGCAGATAAAGCTAACATGCAAACCACTTCAGACACAAGCTTAGAATCATTATGTCAGATGGAAGAATTTGAACCAGAGACTGTGAAGTGTCATTCCCCGGGATCTGAATCTACAATTCCTGTCAGCAGTGACAATGAGAGTTCACCATCAAACGTCAAAAGGCAGTGTATTTCGTAAGTATATTTACAGTAATAATCATGTTGTAGTTTCCCTTACAGAAAAACTAGATTGCTGCAAGCTAGTAATAGGATTGCAGCAATCTAAATAAGCTTGTTGCAAGCTTGCTGAAAGCTTCTTTAGACTGCATACGTGATGCAAGCTAATTTGCAAGCTTGCTACAAGCTTACAACTTTGTGGCAAGCTTGCAGTCATTTCTGACAAGCTTGTCATTTACTGTAGCAAGCTTGCAGTTT
>WURT03062381.1:0-11690 GCA_009936505.3 Holothuria glaberrima | reverse complement strand
CTGCAGAGGTTGCAGTCATGCTTTGTAGCTACCCTCATTGCAATAACAAGGTGTGCATAGTAATAGAAAGATTAATAAAATCCTGCTAATGTAATGTGTATCACAGCAAAGCATAGCTGCAGCTCCTGCAGCATGGCTGGGGTAGATGTAACATGAGGTTTTGAGATGATGCTTTAAAGTGTACCTCTAGTCTAAAATTTCAAAAATATAAAAGTTGCAAAGCTTGAAGATTGAATCCAAGTGCTCCAACCCTCATCTTCATGGACACTCCTGAGCTAAGATATTAAATGATAAAGCTTAGTCATTCAGTTAAAAAAGGTAGATGGCACAAAAATTTGTGATGTCATCCTTGTACTACTCAAATAACCATCTTTGTTTTTCTTTGTTTTTCTAAAGCCACTGCACCTTGTGCAAAATGTGATCACTATCTCAATAGTAAAAGGGTGACTTGACTGTACAAGCCCACTCCTTAAAACTGTAAAAACAAAAAAAATTCAAGTTCATATACACATTTTGTTTTCAAAAGGAAATGAAGGAAGGTAATGTGAGTTGTACAAGAAGGACATCACAAATTATTGCACAATCAACTATTTCAAACTGAATACATTTCAACATTTTGTATCTTAGCAACTGAGTATGGTTTGAAAATAGGAATTGGATGAATGAGATTCATGTTTCAACCTTCAAAATATATTTTCATGTAACTTTGGACTTGAGGTAATCTTTGATGTCTAGTTTTATCTCTTTTTACTAATCTTTTATTTTCCTATTTGTAAATATTTAATCAGCGTATATTTTGTCTGGATTTTAAGAAACTTGAACTTTGAGTAGTTAAAGGAAGTGTCTTATGTCTCTTAGGTGGACAGATCACAGAACACATGTGGCAAATCTTGGCAAGTGTAAATAAGGGATAACAGAACAGTTTTGGTATACTTTTTCCAGGTAGAAGATATACATCAGATCCAACATTTACAGTGAATAAAACTGTCAGTAAGAATGCACATGGCCACACATTTCTTGAAGAATATTATAAGGCTATTGACACAACTGTGTTCCTGTCATGTTTTCAGGCATTCTAAACAGGCAGTGGTCTATGTTCTTCATACTTCAATTTTAGTCATTGTTCCTAAAATTATGATGAAGTTATAAGTGCCATTCATCCCAAGGTTGTGTTATATCATAATTACAGACTTTGCAATTTTCCTTTTGTTTCTTTAGTTGTGCCATTGTTTCATTTTCTGCTCACAGCTGTGCCTGCTTTTCCATTGTCATTATTCAGGTCCTTCATGGAGCAGTGCTGTGGATCAAAGTGGGGCATATTTAATTGACAGAAGTCCGAAATACTTCGAACCCATTCTTAATTATTTACGACATGGTCAGCTGATTGTAGATACTGATGTTAGTGCTGAAGGTAGGCATGTGATGTACAATTGCCACAAAAGAAGATAGAGGTAGATTAAAAAATTTAACATTATTTTCAAATGTTTAAGTCTGTGTTACATTCTCAGAGACTGATCAAGGACTTGTAGGCGAGTTGTTCACAGTTCATTTTGTTGCATATAAACAGGCCTTAAGCCAGACAAGGCACCTAAGTGGAGGGGGCAAATAGCTGTGGGTAGGAGGGGCAAAACATTTTTAGGGGGCAAGATATACAAATGTATTAAGGCAATAATATCTTTTTATTTCCTAGGAGGGCAAAAGTTTTTCTATGGCTCACCCCACCACTCTTGGCTACAAGCTTGCATATATTTATGGTGATTTTGTGGGAGTCAATGAGGCAACTTCCAGGTATCATAACTCTGAGAATAGCTTTTGTGCATGTCTGAGATTCCTAGAGCTGATACTGCAGACAGTTTTATTGTTAGCTTATCAATTTTCATCTCACACAAGGATAAATTAAGGTGTATTTGTGCAGTTTCTATTTATAACTTATTGAAAATATGGGTGTCTTTTTACAAGAAAGAATAAATCAGACACTGTCATCATTGTTGGTCATTGTCACAAGTATAATCTAATGGCCTTTTTCTATTCAAAAGAGGAAAAATGCATTTTAGCAGTTTCACTCTTTTGGCAGTACTCTCAAGATATTACAACTTACAAAATCATATCAGTTCACACACCCAGTAATATTTTCATGTCAAATGCCAGCTTTGTACCCCCCTCCTTCTTTCCGTCCCCAACCTCCTGCTATTTGTTTTCTCATCTCTTTGAAACTGACTGACCAGTCTGGTCAAGGTTTATCAAGCTAGATTTCAGATTTTACCTGGTATAAAGGTCTAGTTCTAGATGATTCAAAAAAAAATTTTTGATCTAGTGCATCCCCAGTTTGAAAACAAAGTTCCGTTCAGTTGAAGTTAAGTTTGAACAATTGAAAAGTTGCATTAAAGCTTGAAACCACATTTTCCCCTCATGTTACTAATCAATATAGAATCTTTTATTAGGGTCTGGTGACATGGAACAGTCTTTCCTTCTTATTTGTTCTTAAAACAGTTGTAAAGAGATACAGTAAATGATGCAAAAAAAAAAAACACTGTTTAGTCCTACCATTTCTTTCTATTTTCTAATCCAGTTTTAGCTGATTTAACTTTGGCAATCTTCAGGAATTAGTTGATGGGCTGAAAGGAGCCTATCAGGTTACCTCCCTTTTCCTTTGGCAAATGTATTCAGTATTGCTTCATGTCTATTTTTCTTTTGGGGGGGGGGCAGAATCTTAAGATTGATTTAGATTAGGATGCAATACAGGTTTTGAGTTATTGGGTGGTAGGTGGGGGTATAGCCAATTATGACCAAATTAAGCTCTGCCTTGGTAAATTTAACAGTCCAAAACTAGTGTTTAATCCTAGTTCATTTTGTTTTAACATTTTAGACATTAAGGAATGAACATACGGTAATCTGAAATATATGGCTTCTTGGGGGGGGGGAATTTGGGGGGGTGGGGGTCTCAAGGTAAGCTCGCAGTCTAGGTGAAAACATTTTCATAATTAAATGGAAGCAATCACTTCAACTTAGATTCTTGTAGGAAAAAATAGCCTAAAATGTTTATTGTATTTTTATGTCTGCTGTTTTTGTAATTCATGTGATCCCTTTCAGTAAAGAAGGTTTATGCTAGTTGTGTATATACATAAGTTTTTTTATTCTACTTAAAAGTTGTACTTTAGTCTAATACAATCTGATTTGATATATCAGCAGTGTATTTAATTAAATAAGTCTCTTAATGAGTACATACTCTGCCTTAACACCAAATGTAAAAATGTGTATGTTTTGTGGAATTGGTAGAAGTAACTGGTGTTATTTCTGAGTGGATAATGGTGGTGGAACATATTAAAGGCAATGAGCATTTGTCATATGGAGGGCAGAGTGTATGAGCCCTATTTCTCTTAAAATAAGTTGGGTATAATGTAGTAAGTTAGTTAGATGAGGTTTTACAGCTCAGTTTCTAACCAATTGATTTAAGTCGGGCCAGCCACAGCCTTTTTTTCAGTTGTGGCTCACTGGCTTGTTTTCCCTACTCCTTGCTTATGCTGAGCACCAAGCACAATGGCAGTAGGTTCCGTTTTTAAAGTCTTTGGTATGATCTGTCCAGGGTTCGGACCCCTGACCTCCCTGCTGCAAGTAGGATGCTCTGACCACTTGACCAAGCAGTTGGTCCAAAGTTGGGATTACATCTGTAGGTATGAGCTAGTCACATTTTTCTCATCCAAAGAAACCTACATTAAAATGATTCCTAATTTGAGCTAAAATATGGAATTTGAACATCATCATGCATGAAGTTATAATTTTATAACCCCTTACAGCAATTTTTCACCATATGGGTATTATGGCTCTATCTGCTTGATGTTATTCACCAAAGTGGTGATGAAAGCCTCACAGGAGTTGATAAAATGCCTGGTGGGTAATAATTATCCTAGTGTGGTTTGCCATCAATAAGGGAGGGTGAAATAAGCTCAATATTATGGATTGTAGAGATGCCCAAGAAGAACTTTCTCAAGGAAAGTAAGTTGTATAGAAATTTTTGACATGACTCCTGCATTTGCCTGTATCTTTTGTGTAATTTGACCCCACCTTTTTTTTGGTTGATTGTGCCCCTAGCATTGCACCTTTTTCTTTTCTAGATGACACTATAAAACACGGTCGTGTTGGTGTGTCGTAAAATCCCATCTAAACTAACTAACCCAAGAACTTGAGAAAGACTGCCCAACATGTTTCTTGTATATTTTTTGTTGCAGAGTATTAATAACTGCCATTCAAGGGTTTTAATAGATATTATAAAAGATGTGATGTCCTTATATCTTGGTAAGAACCTGCTCTTTTCTCTTTGTATTGTAGGTGTGTTAGAAGAAGCAAAGTTCTTTGGGTTGACATCATTACTTGAGCCGCTGAAACAAATGGTGAAGGAGAGAAAGCCTCCCGGGGATTACACTCCCATCACCAGACGAGAATTTATCACCATGCTGAAGGGGTGCGCCCTCAACAGTGAATTGCGATGTCAGGTTAGTATAAGGCTTATAACAGGTTCGTTGTTTTGTAGTACAAAAATTTTCAGGCAGTGTTAAACTATGATTCATATGCAAAGAATAATAGGCAATGCCAAACTTAAGAGGTGGGTAACTTTCTCAGGAAATAAGATCTATAGGAAAACATTTGCTGCTTTATATCTTGTTGTTATGAAGTTAATTTCTCTGTATACATACGTAAATGTTGTCCGATAAAAGGCTGAACATATGGATTAAAAGAGAGACAGGAACTCATCCATAAAAACTGATTAAAATGTTTATTTCAGAGTCTCGGCAATACAGTCATATCTCAGTTCAACACTTTCCCAAGATTTGTGCAAGACTGCCTTTATAATTCCTCCTATCCATAGGCTACTCCCAGCACAATTAGTTGACCCTGTAGGCTTGGAGGTAAATCCTGTCTTTTTGGTGTTGCTAGACTTTGTATAGAACTTACCAGATGAATTCTGTTTGGATTGTGGGTGGACATTGTAAATGCTGGGTTACATTGCTGAAAGCATTCATTACTTACCCAGTCACGTTGTTGTTGTTTATGGGTGTGCAAAAGTTTGTGTGGGATGTCTTTGTTTGTAAACAGACTAACATTAGATGGAAACATGAGATGGGTGTCTTTTTTGTGGTATAAGAATTTAAAGGGCAATTCTCGTCATCCCAGACGGTTTCAATTCTTCCAACTAAGCAATTTGTAGCTCCTCCTTTGACTGTGTAAAGCTCCTCCTTGTGTAGACACAAACCTATTTTATTGCTTAATGCCATGTCCTGGTGAACATTTAAGGCTGTAATGTGTAATCCAAACACTCTCTCTGCATTGTTTGGAATGCAAGCTACTCTGCATCTTTTGAATTTTCAAACTTTGATGTCAATCAAAGAGTAGTAACCATCTGAGAATTTTGGTACCCCTATGCTAAAAATGTGCTTTGGGGTGATGAGTGTCTGTCTCTAAGTGAAGATCCTGTATGTGATATTGTCAGACTCATTGATGACTGCTGTGGGTGGAGTGTGTTTATAGAACAGGTCATGTGATTGATATGATATGCTACCAGAATTGTCACGTTTTTTGAGCATGAAGTATTTAGGTTATATTTATTTCATATCGTTAATATATTTAGGTGGCAATCATTGTCTGGAAGAGTTTGCATGAATTTTTATCATGAATATTTGGTTTAAGCAGTTTGTGTCTTAACCAAGTATGTATCTTCAACTAGTGCTAGGAGGTTATGCACCCTTTACCACAGGTACCCCCCACCCCCTTCAGAATTAATAACCTTAGCATAGTTGTAAGGAAAATTGTGAAAGGTGTGGTTTAGGAAGTATGCTGAAACAGATTTCTGTGGTACTATGTACTAAAGTTTTATGTTTACTCAAAATAAATGGCAAGATGTGTAAGAGTAAGAAAATTTTTGTTAGAAATCTTGGTGGCACACTTTAAAATGTGGGTTCCATGATGACCTTTCCTATGCCTAGTTCCCGTGGTTTAAGGTTCTTTTACCATAAAATTGATAATATCAACATCAAATTTCCCACATGTTATGTCCAGATAAAAGGTTAGTGAATTTCAGACATTGCTTGGCTGTGAGCTTGAGTATATGGACCCCAATGTTGGTTCTTCCTCACGTGTTATTCTTGTCAATAAGTTCAATAGAATATTCATGATAAGGAATGTGTAGTAGTAAATTACTGATGTTGAACTGATAAAACAGTAGACAGGATGTCTGTACTTTTGGCATGGGAGTAATCATTCTCAAGGATGCCCTTATTGACGTCTGAAGTTTGGGACCCTCCATACTATTGCAGTTACAAGGAAACGTATCATATAATCTTACCATTGAATCCAAATTTTATTCCATGCTTGAATCACAGCTGATCGTATAATCTTATATTTGGCAATTTCAGAATCGACGATGTAATAGAAAATTCTTGGAATTGGCTAACAAAAAGTACAGTGTAACATTCTCGTTTTCTCCTTTCAATCTGATCAAAAGCTAACGGGTAGATGGTGTATTAAACTAGGTCAGGTTTTCTCAAAGTAAAACAATATTCTCTAGGCTTTCATAAATCTTGCATGAAAAGAGTATCTTTGTCACTTGCCCTTAAATGAGGATTTACAAACCTTCATCTTGCATTTTGTGCATCTACTGGCTCACAGGCAAGTGGAAGGTTTTATACTAATTTCATTTTGCAGTTTAGCAGAGGATCAAACTTAAAAGTTTATTTTCTTCTCTGGTGGAAATCCTAATTTGATCCAGTCTTTAGGTCTGGACCTGTGATGGACAATGCTTGTCAGATGAATTGCATTATTAGGATTTGAATATTTTCAACTTTTTCAATATTTGCTCACTCCAAATAAACTTTTAAGCCCTTTAAATGAATTTCTTACATCATAAATGTATTTCTTGTTTTTCCAGGGTATGAACTTTAAAGGGGCTGATTTGGCTAAATTAGATCTGAGATTCATCAATTTCAAAATGGCCGACCTGAGCCATGCAAACCTATCAGGAGCCAACATGGCCTTCTGTTCCTTGGAGAGGACCAACTTATCATTTGCCAAACTAGACGTGAGTAGATGTTAAAATATTGAACTGGTCTGGGGTAGTCTAGCCCATAAGTCTTCAAGAAATGGGTTTTCTTAACAGTAGTGCATGAAAATCCTCATTCCAAAGTTCTATGTATCCATATTCATTGTTTTGAGGAAATACCATGACTGAATAGAGGTGTCACATGTTAATGTGAAATGTGATCACTTTGGATTGGATTATATACTGGATATAAAGGGTTTATTAACAATCACACTCCTGTCTAGTATAAAACTCACAGTGAATACAGTTTTAGTGGTACTAAGTTCCAAATTTTCAAAAATTCATTTGTCACATTTTGCGATGAAAGTTTCAGATTATGGCTTCCACAAAATGAAACTAGAATTCCACAAGCCAGATGTGTGGTTAAAAAAAGTCCCCACTGTTTTTTTCAATTTCCAACCAAACTGACAATTTTAACTTGTGAACTGAAGTTTGGAATTAATAGGGTAAACCAAGGTTTTATTGTAAAAGTTAAAAGGGTATCAATCACAATGCTTTACATTTATAATGTTGTGGTAGCCAGAGTATCATTTAAAGGTGAAGTTAGCATGTAACTGCTGAATGTAATGGTATAGTTTAATGCCCTCTTTTAATGCTGAGGTTGTTGCTAACGTGATCTCAGACAATAGTTGTAACCATTTACTCCATTGTGCGGTCCTATCAAGTCAGTTACAGCTATTTTAAATGACTGAAATCATTGACCCTAGTCCTTGTATTGTGTCAGTTGGAAATTTGTCTTTGTGCACTTAATGGCATTTTAGAAGGTACTAAGTCAAGAACTTACTTGATTACAACACACACAAAGTCTGTGACACTTTCTTGTTTGGATCATTTCAAATTAATTTGCTCACGCCTCCCCCATAAAAATTGGTGACAACTGTGTTTTAATAATGCATCTTATAGAATTTGTTCATTGAAAAATTGCATCAAGAACTCACCGATTAAATCCCTTGTCAGTAGTAACAAAAAGCAGGTTCCTTGTAAAGGAGGGGCCTGGAGAGGGGTTGCTCCCTAAAAAAATTTTTAAGAACAAATGTTATTGTTGCCTCAATGGATTGTAACAATTTTGTTGCCTAGTCCTGAAAAATTCATGGAATGTTGTGGAGCTCGTTTTGGGACTGGTGCAAGACATATTGTTTTAAATAAAAAATATTCTGTTATCACACTTTCAGCAAGCTAACTTACAGGGTGTCAAAATGGTTCTGGCTAACTTAGAGGGTGCTTCTCTTAGAGGTTGTAACTTTGAAGATCCTGCCGGGTCAAAGGCTAATATGGAAGGTGAGTCATTGCACTGTTATGTTTAGTTTTATAATTTTTGTGCAGGGGTGGGGAACCTTTTTCTTATTAAGGGCCATTTTGATGATGACAAAATCATTTGGTGTCAAAACAAAGTTCTCACTTGCCCGCCAGCTCCTGGTGTTAGTAAGTGATGTGCTTCCTTATTTGTAAATATAGTATTAATTAGGGTATTGTGCAATAACATGTGTAAAATATTTGCCACATGGAAAAAAGTTTAAATGGTAGATTAAAAATAACTATCTAACAAATTCTTGTGGGCATTTCATGACCTGCAAGCTAGGAGTTTGCCACCCCAGTTTTAGAGAATGTGTGATTTAGATTGCCACCTTAAAACCATCACACATTATATTTGGGGATTCAACCTGGGGTACACATACTCCTTGGGACATATGCATTAGAGATGGGCGGTATCATGAAATTTCAGTACTGGTACTGCTGGTTACCCACAACCGGTATTATGAACAGCACCAACTTACAACTCATGGTTAGAAGCGCCTTGGTCATATTATGATGTGAACCCCAAAACACGGCACCCAAAGTCAGGAAGGACTTAGCTTTGATGCAAAAAATGGTGACAAGCTGACACGCTGGAAATGCAGCTGGGCTCTCTATAACCATGGTAGTTGATACAGAAGACACAAAGTTGATTTCATTTTCAGTGGTGGGATATTTGTGTGAAATATTTTAATCATGGAACATCGTGACATAAAACAAGTGGCACAGTTATTTCCGTTTGGCATAAAAAGAAGCACGGTAACTGTAGTTTTATTTGGGCCAGAAATTTGCTATTTTCGGGCAAACATGTACTAACTTTTGGGTCAAACTTACTGTAGCAACCCCAATCGGAAGTAGCCTTCATGCTTATGCCTGGGGTAGTGTGCAAGATCTTTTGAGGGGGTATGCAAACATCCTTAACAGAAAGGTTAATTTTTTTTCCGAAAAAGCGTGGACTACACATAGTCAGTAAAAGCAGTAGGCGATGTTGTTTCACTGTTAGGTAATGTACTACATCTTATGTAGGTCTGAAATAAAGTCCAACTTTAGCAGTAGAATAATAAAATTCTTGCTAGATGGAATTTGCACACACAGTTACAGTGAAATGGTTGCAATGATGTGTGACAGATACGAAAAGAGTATTTTGCTCTGCCTGTCTAGAAGAGGGCCATTCATGACAGACCCATGATGTAGAGGTCTGATGGTCAAGAGGTTGGTCTTGTTAAGTCTAAGTTGTTGCTTTGGGACATATGTCCTTTGGGGAGCAGAACTCCTTAGGCAGTAATGTCCCTTTGGCTATTCACCACAAAGTTGAGGGGGCTTTGAAAAAAAGGATTTTGTTCTGCCAAGGAGAACACGTTGTTGGCCCATGTATTCTCCATAGATATGCCATGCAAATATTGTTGAAAACCCCTGCATTAGTAAAACTAAAGTGCCTGTATGATTTGTGTGGGTTTTCTATGAAAATATGACATGAAAAGTTGGAAAGGATGTAAGAATGCTGGAAATGATTTTCTCTATGTGCTGCTTGCAAAGGGTACCATGAAAACTTATAATAATAGCATACAAATGGTTGTATACGGTGCCAGGGCATAATTGTGAGGGTTTCTCGGCTGCAGGCTTAATTTCGTGCTACACCTGACAGTAGCACTTGTGTTGTATGATACTGTATCATGGAATAGTTGTATGAAAGCTCATCTGGAGAACAGGCTACAGTGCTTCAGTAATGTATCTTATAACATGTAGGCAAAATACCCTGCAGCCAGCATCTCGGTTTTGTTCTGATCTTGTTTAATGCCACAGATGCGGGTATTTCGTACCTGACAGGCCATAGTTGTTTATAGGCACCAGTTTTAGAAATTACTTTGTTATGGGAACATTTAAGAAGACTGGTATCTTCTTCTTTTTTTTCGGGGGGGGGGGGTGGTGGGGGAGGGACTTTCATGTCCATTAATCATGGTGCCCAGAAACTTATGTTTTTTATTTTCAGTGTGTGATTTAATTGGGTCTAGGAAAGAAGAGAAGGTAGGGGGAAACCCAACTGGGGGCCAAGAGGTTTCTTTTGGGTGGAGCAGGGAGGGGGTTTAAAGTCATGAGCTGAATAAAGACACAATCAAAAGTCATCCCTTTCATGTGTAGAATTTTTAAACAAAATACCATTATTGTTTCTTTGGAGAGGAAATTTTCTTTTCTAATACCATCATCTGTTGGGAAAGAGTAAAAGGTAATGATAAATGTTGGAAAAATGGAAAAGGGTTGTGGGGGGCAAGGGGAGTAGGGGACATGACTGATAAGTTTTTAGGAATTTATAGATGTTTACATGAGCTAAAAATCAGTTACTACATATGTTTTACATCAATTATGCGTTAGTTTTCACAACCTCTACAAAAGATTTGATTAAAATGGAGACAGATTTAACTATTGTCAGACGATGGTGTAGGATGTTTTGACTACTGACATCCTAGTACAAAGGCGTAGCAAATTTAATTCATGTCAAGTAATGCTGTAAAGCTTTGCAGAGATGAAGAGGGTTCCCATGGAAATTACAATCTGTTGTAGTGTTTTTGAGATGTTATGGAATGTTTAGTACCCTCTCTGCAAAATAAACCAACGTGTTCCGTTTCTTTCCTCGCAAGAAGTAAAAAATGCTGGTAACAGATTTGCATTGAGGCACTTGTCTGACACCTGTAAACATAACAGTGGTTGTGGCATTGCAACATTCCATTGCTACTAATGAGCTTGGAATTACCAGTATTTTCACTTAAAACTTGCCTTCCTTTCCTAGTTAGTTGGATGAGGTTTAACGGCTCATCTTGTAACCATTTGGTTTAAGTCGGGCCAGCTACAGCCTTTTTTCCAGTTGTGGCTCACTGGCATGTATTCCCTATGCCATTTCTTATGCTGAGCACCAAGCACAATGGCAGTAGGTTACAGTTTTAAAGTCTTTGGTATTACCCGGCCAGGTTTGGAACCCCAGACCTAGTTACACAACAGATGGCTACACACTTTCCGACAGTGGCGCCAATTCTTAATGAATTTTATGTAGATGTAACTGGTGACTACATGTAAATGACTTCAAAATTCATTATCAAACAAGAAAAAACTTGGTTTTCATGAGTTAATATCACCGAATACGGTTGAATGTATGATGATGTAATGTGTTTAAAAATGTGGAAATTGTCAGAATTGTATGTAAATTATCTCATAGACAATATGTAAAATAATTACTAGTTTACAAATAATGAATGTTTATGAGTGCAATAGTATGAATAATTTCATGAGTTGAAAGATTGAACGTTCTATTCAA
>WURT03062370.1:0-13786 GCA_009936505.3 Holothuria glaberrima | reverse complement strand
TCTGGAGAATATGGGAGTATTCATAACAGTCAACGAGAATGTGACTGACGGTGACAGCACAATCACAGGGTATACAAAGTGGTTTCAATAGGCATGGGTAAGGTTAGTGTGATTGATGCGCGCCCTAGTCAGAACTAAATCATCTCTCCGTTTACTGGGGTCTCCATGTCCCCCAGTTCCGACCGTTGGTCTAACTCGGTACAATTTGTTTTCGGGAAAAGAAGTTCTTGCCATTTCGATTTTACAGAGCCATTGATCTTAGGGCGGTAATCAGTGTGAGGCAAGGAGAGATTGGCGACGTCTATCTGTAGGGCTTCTTTAGCAAGTGCATAGACTTTTTCATTTCCCTGTGTGCCCACGTGACTATAGGGACCCATGCTAGCACAACCGATTTTTGTAGTTGAACCAAATTGGAGTAAGCTTCAAGGAGAGCTGTTTCTGAAGGGTGTTTTAGCTCATGGCTAAAGGGTTTGATAGTGAGTCTGTGAACACAATGAACTGGTAACTGTCTGAGGTTTCAATCAGATGGAATGTCGTCTTTAGTGCCTGGAGTTCATCAGTAAATATTGATACATTATCCAGTAGTCTGACTTGCAAAGATGCATCACGGCCTGACGTCGAGGCCGCAACCCTGTTCGTGGCTTTGGAGCCGTATAGATTGCGTGATACTGATGATATGTATGCCTCAGCTCATTAAAGCTGGCACGGGACATAAGTTCATATGTTGAGTGCTTCAGATATTTTCTTAAACTAAGGTCAACAGCTGGCTCGTCTAACTTCCAGGGAAGAGTGGCGGGGAGCGGGAAGGCAAACTGTGACAGAAAATCAGGGTTGCTGCACACCTGTGATAGAGCTTCCCTAACGCGAACAGCAAATGGAGGGATAGCTGATGGTTTTCTCATATATATGTCACTAAACTTATGGTTGAAGGCCGTCTCAAAGGTCGGGCTGCGTCTATGGCTCCTCAGTTTGAGGGCAAACTGGAGTGACAACTTTTTCCATCTTGTATGGAAGGGTGGCTCATTCGCTTCGATCCAAGACAGCACAATAATGTTGGGCCAACATTGGGAAATTGGTTGGCCAAACGGTTGGGCTAGGCTAATGTTATCTGAATGGTTGGGTGCTCATAAAAAAGGTTGGGCCTACAATCAATTTTATATTGGGCCAACATTTTGCCTACCAAAGGTTATACCGTTGGGCCAACGTTGGCAAATCAGTTACCCAACTGTTTGTTCCAACATTTGAGTAACGTTGATTGAATAAGTGGTGTTAACTGTTGGCTGACAAACATTTGGCCAAAGGTCTAGCTTGAAACATTTGGTCGCTTTCAACAGTGGGCCAATAACATTTTGCCAACATTTAACCAATATTGATATCCAACAGTGCAAAGAATGGTTGTCACAATGTTGCACCAACTAAACTATGCCTCGCTTCCTAAAACTTCTCTTAATTAACTGCTCATTATGGGAATCCTAAACGAAATGTACCAGAGAAGTTACCTTCTACAAGTCTTAAACGCTACCAGCATTGTTAGTACTGGCCACTTTTAAAAGTAGCAGCATTTTTATTGGAAATTCATATATGAATTGAGAATCTAATCTGATCGACTCGTGTTAACTGGTCCAGTAGAAGGTGCTTCAGAAGGCCCGAAAAACCTAAGTCATAATAGTACAAAACGCACTAAATCCTGCGACCGCAAAGAGCACAGAACCACAGACAACAACAACACGCCCGGACCAGCAGAGCAGCTCAATACTGATTTGGCTATCATATATTCAGTGAGATGCTTGTTTGTTATTATTAACAATTAATAATACAATTTTCTTCATGATATTTCAATGTTTCCTTCCTTATGTTGTATTGCACCAACCGAGGAACATGATTTCCAGCAAGAATTCACCATTAACAGCCACAATTTATTTTAATTAGATCTAAATTAACTCATTAAGTGATAAACACAAATCTCCTTTGAAAAATTCGGAATGCTCCATTCAGATGATAGGTAAATAAACCTGGTGTTCCAACAAAATTTCACATCGTTTCAAACTTTTTTCTCAAGTTGTCTTAGCAAAAATTCCGACTGTGTAAGTGAACGTTTTGCAAAATATTCACCGTGAATGAAAAATTTAGAAATAGCTGTTATTAAAAGAAATGTGAGGTTGGCTTGGTACCAATTAATGACCAGCTTAGTATTTTTTTCGGTAGTACAGTACATTGTTGGGCTAATGTTGGGCCGCTTACCATTTGCCAACCGACACCAATGTGAGCATTTAGCAACCCATCACCGAAATCTAACTAGTGTTCGGGTTGGGCCAACCATAGGTTGTAGGCCGACTTTTAAGTGTCCTTGAGGTAGATTCAGCACATCAGTTGAGGGATGCATGACTTTTAATTTAACCTTTTCAATCCACATACACTGTTTTTCTTTAATATTCAACATAATAATATTACAGATAAGGGCCACTTGATGAATTTTGAACCTCGATAAACTGTTTTGACAGTCCTATTCATAAATCCTCTTAAATACTGTTTAATTACGGTATTAATGGTTACGGTCTATAGAAATTTCAATAGTTTTAAGTGTTGGCCCAATATTGGTTCAATATATGATTCCCAACATTTGGTCACTTAAAACCGGCTCAACGTTGGTTTATTACATAATGCCCAACGGTTGGCTAAATATAGCTGGCTCAATGTTGGTTGGATACATAATGACCAAAGGTTGGTTTCATTAACGTTGTTCAATGTAGGTTAAATACTTAAATGTAACCCACCCAGTAGTTGGCTACTTAAGGTTGGTTTAATGTTGGTTAAATGTAATGTACCCTACAGTTGGCCTATAAATGTTGGTCAAATGTTGGCAATACATGTAATTTACAATTGTTGGCTGCATATGGTTGGCGAAATGTTGGCCCTGCCTTTAGTTGCCTACTCAACGTAATACCAACTGTTGCCAACGGTTGCCAACGTTGGTCCAACATAACGCCAATGCTTTGTGCTATCTGGGATGTAGAGACTCTTCATTGGGGACGTACGGAAAGCTCCCAGGCAGATATTAGACCTTGGTTACCGTATGTATGGGCAGGAGTTTCCTGAGGTATGGCTCACGTGCAGCTGTAAACAACCATAATCAAGTTTGGACCTCACTAGGGATCTGTAAAGTCGAAGCAAAACGGGACGATCAGCGCCCCTGTCCATCTTTGAGACGACCTTCAACAGGTTAAGTGCCCCCTGGCACTTCCGCCTGAAATGGTCGATGTGGGCTTTGAAGTTGAGCTTATTGTCGAGTACTAGGCCAAGGAACTTAGTCTGGGGAACACCTGGGATGTGGACACCGTTCAAACTCAAGTCATGGGTCGCAATGGGCACCTCTGTGGTTGCAAAAGTGCATGGAAACAGTTTCGTCCGAGAAAAACGGAATCCGTTTCTGTCAGCCCAATGATGCTTGATCTTATTGAGGCAATTTTGCATCAGTCTCTCTATAGATTTCATGTTCCGTGAGGAATAGGTAATAGAAAGTCATCCACAAACAAAGGCTTCTCAATCCCAGTGTTCACCATATTGGCGATGCTATTTATTTTCATGATGAAAAGAGTCACTGAGAAGATGCTACCTTGAGGGACACCCATTTCCTGATTATGTAACTCTGATAGCACGAAACACCGTCACGTACTATGGTTGGCCATCGCACCTATAACGCGATAGAGCCTACGCGAAGCGATCTGATGCTTCGCGAAGCATATTTTCCACTACGCGAAGCCAAATTAAACATACGCGTAGTCAAATTTAATATACGCGAAGGCGAGAAACAAACGTCGTACATGAAGCACGAAGCAATATTTTCAGTCCAACGAACAGGGAGAACTATCTCTCAAACTTCGCGGGGCTACGCGTATGTTAAATTTAGCTACCCGTTTGTTAAATTTGGCTTCGCGTAGGTGAAAATTGGCTTCGCAAAGTATCAAATCGCTTCGCGTAGCGTCTATCGCGTTATGGGTGCGATGGCCAACCATACACGCACACGAAACACACGATCTTTTAAAAAATTTTGAATGAAAAACGGCATTCTGCCTCTCAGACCCGCACTGTGTAAGTCTTTCAAAATGCCTTGTTTCCAAGTGGTATTGTATGCCTTCTCCAGGTCGAAAAAATACCGATACAACATGGTGTCCACGGATTCGGAAGCCGTGAGGTTTTTCAAAATTGTGGCCATTAGAATGAAGCATTTAACTATGTTCGAATGGCATTTGCTGCGTAGCAGATTTACAATACACTGTAAGCATATGTAGAGCCCCTGGTGAGGTCCAGGGACAACACTCCATTGGGGGTTCAGCCCATGCGGAGGCTCTGTGGTATTTACAAATATGTGACCATTAGAATGAAACATTTGACTATCTCCAAAATGTCATAGCAGCGCATTTAAACAAGCCACAAAAATAGAAATCACAATTTGACCATTGTGTTAGCCTTGCTCGCACTAACGATTTAATGACGGGGGTGAATGGGGACAGCGGATCATGTTAATGTTTGCCCTGAGCTTAATAATGAATCCACTCATGCTGCCCAATGGGGACTGATGTTGAGACAACTACCTTCCAGGTATGCCACTGAGGGTAAGCCTTCAAATTGGAGAAGGCAAGGTACTGACGGCTGTAGATCCGGAGCTGGCGGCAAAAATGAGGAAAAAGCCACCTTGACTGCAGCTAAGTGGGCTTTGGGTGCTTTAAAGTTATAACTATGACCAAAATATATTTCTGCATTTTCTTCAGCAATAACTGCAAAAAGGCGGCTACCTCCTGCTGAGACCATCCCTGAGGCACGCGCGAAGTGATCAGAAAATTCTGGTTTTGAGCATTTATGTGCAATGCGAATATGTTTTAGACGGTACAATATTGATAATGAACACAGAGATGCGGTGAGACTGCAAGTGCGAGGAGCGAGTAAAAATGTTGGTGGCTTTGAGAAGGATTTGCGAGAATTTTGATAGTTTGATAACGACTTATGATAAAAGATAACTCAAATAAATTCATCACTCAGTCAGAAACAAACCTAACTCTACCACCTATAGATATTTCTAGCTTAAAGCATTGACTAATTTTAAAAATTTTAGGGAAAATTCAGAAATCGATGGAGGGGGTACATGCCCCCATGTCTCCATGTCGGCGCCACTGCGAAACATTTACAAAAAAGACGTCGATATATTACGATTCAAATTTAATGAGGAGAGAATTGAACTCAAGAAAATTAATTTGACAGTTTCAACAATTGTTAATCGAAAATATTTAAAACTCGATCATTTAAAATTGACAACCACCTTATCTCCAGCCACAGCCCATTCGCCTACACCGATTTTCCCAACAGACCAATTCGTCAGTATCCTGCTTTTCTGTCAATACGAAGTAGAGTGGAAACAAAAGCAGTACCATGTTCGACATATATACAGTAACAACACATGACCAATAAAAAAAAAACAAAACAAAACAACCCCCCCCCCCAAAAAAAAACCACGCACTACCATTCAGACCCAGGGCCTACATCTAACACACGACAACATTGTTTAAAAGACAGAGTAGAATTGATCAAAAATTCTTGTTCTTAGTGTAGGCCTGCACCTTTTCATAGGGGCTCGGACTCTGAGTTTGTGACTCGGTCTCGGTCTTGGATTCGAATGCCAGTGACTCGGTCTCGGAAATGGACTCGGGAGGTCCGGATTCGACTACAACGCTCTTTACTAGCCTAGCAGGCGCTGGTCCAGGGGTCCAGGGGGTTCGGACCCCCTGCTCTTAGCCGCCAAAATATTTTCAATCATTTTTCTCTCTATTAAGAGAAACTTGGCAAAAAGTGCCTAGAAACCTTCATTTTCAGACCAAAAAGTGTCCAAATTGAGTTGTTCATTCATCCCTACACCCCACCAGTTTGAATTATAGCTTAAAACATGCGCCAACGAATTGTCTCCGTGAGACTATGTAGTTTCAAATGCTGCAGAGGTGTATAGCCAGTTTTTCCACTCTTCCCAAAGTTACCCGAAATTCGACTTTGGTGCTGTTCGGGAAATTTTCTGGAAAGAGAATAATTTTGGGAAATATTGGGAAATCCAGGAACTGGAAGAAGTATCACCAGCACTGGCGTACACGGTGGGAGGGGCGGGGGGATTGGGCCATGCCCTCCTCACTGATGCCGATTTTTTTTTTTAATTCCTAAAACCTCCCCTGTTTCAAGTGTTACAGACAGGGTTTCTGAAATACTATGTTTCTGAAATACTATGATGTGAGGTCTACAGCCATACCTACATACCCAGTTCTTGTCCTTCCTAAACCAACTTTCCTTCATCTGTATTTTATTGTTTCTTCGCTCTTTATTTTCTCTCCACTTCTTTCTTCTTTCCCCTTTTCACTCCTTTTCTTTTTTTCTATTTTTTCTCTTCTTGCCTCCCTTCATTTTGCCGCCTGGTGCAGAATTTTGCCAATTGAATGGGTGGATGAGGTAAGTTGTCAAACCTTTTCTTTGTATCCCCTCTAGCTACCTCCCTGGATATTTCTACGGGCGTTGTATAATACAAAAGGAATCGGTTGTATTATACATCATTTTTGGCCTTGCTACACACCGTGGTGTCGCCAAAGCAAGGCCAGCTGGCACTGGCCCTTTTTGCCCCCTCCCCACCTAGAAAAATGTCTCCCTTCCTCCACCTTCCCCCAAATGAAATTTTGGATATTGAAAACTTGTTCACAAATATCGTTTACATGTCTAATTGGACACGAGGACCCATGGAAACTTTATCAGTCATTCGGGAAAAGGGTGGGGGTAATTTGAATGAAATGTTGTCATAACTATGTTTTTGCGAAGCTTAGCGCCTATCTTTATTTGTAAAGCATATGGCAAAATCACCGGGAAAAGTATTCCAGAATCATTATTCAACTTAAATTTTCAAAGGCTATGGGACCACCCTGACTGTGAGCATGGGCGGCGATCCGTCTTTGAAAGATGGAGGGGGATATAGTCAGTGGTACTATCTAAGCAGAGAGTCACCATCAGTTGGCGCGGAGGTAACAAAGAAATGTTGGCCAAAAATACCCCCGACGTCACCCGAAATGGCCCTTTCCAGGCTTTGCAACGTGATACTATGACAACTGTCAGAAGTATTTTGTAACCTTTCAATTTTTTTGTTCTATTAAGAAGTTTTATTAACTACAGGGCCATCGCTAGGAAGCAGTGTCAAATGCGGAGCACCAAGTGGCTTGCCTACAGATACCTGACACCCGGGCGAACCCTTTCTTTTGACCTGTGCATGAGTGCCATCCTGGGGGGAGGGTGTTGAGGGGAGGGTACATGTAGGCCTGGCGTAGATGCAAAGTTGCTATCGTCTGCCAGGCTTTGAACATCTTTTGAATTTTGTAACTGTGATGTCAATCAAAGAATAGGCAGCAACTGAGACTTTTGCTTACCCCAACTAAAAGTCATACTTGGGGTGATGCATGATCCATGTTTAAAGTTGCATCCAAGCAGCGTAGGCCTTAAGCAAACTATGCATTTTCTATTTTGTATAGTAATTTACAATATTTTTTTTTCAATTTTTGTATCGCTATTTTGTATCAATCGTATCGCAAACAAGGCCGCATCAAGAGGGGGAGTGTGTGTGTGTGTGTGGGGGGGGGGGGTGACACCTCCCATTCACAACGCAGTCGGCAAAATCCTGCTCTAGTCGGCAAAATGAAGGAAAGGGGGAAGTGCAAACGAAGGAAAGTTAGAGGGAAGAAGAAAGAGAGAGAGAACAAAAAAGAAACGAAGTGAAAGAAAGAGGAATATTTCTCTAATAAAAACCCCAAATTTTCGGCGCGCTGCGTGCACTATAGAGTCACTCAAGTTTCTTCAATAGTTTCATTCCACAAAGCTAGATAGCATATGACCTGTCAACTTTACCAAGTAACATGTAGGCAGGGTACACAAGTTATGTAAAGGTCGGAAATGTCATAACATATCGCAAAGCCTAGCTACTGTCCTCTAGTGTGGTACGGTCAGTTGGTGAGCGACTCACGGAGCAAAGTTTGGCTATTTCTTCGGGTAGTCCAGCTGCTTTTGACACAATGTATGTTGTCCCCGATACGGTCTACAACCCCTTATTTTTTTCTTTTTGTTCTTAATGATTACAAATATTTTTATGTAAACCTTCCAAAAATTTTCTCGCGCTTCGCGGGTTTTGCAGTTTCACGATTCAGACTCAAAAGAACACTATCAGTGCGCAACTCGGCTGTTGAAGTAGTAAATGAGATTATACAAAATATTCCTTGCAATGGCATGGGATAGTTACCGGTAGGCTCCTTCATACCCCTTTTCACCACCTCGTCGACATAGCGGCTGTCGGAACTTGGGGTTCGCTGGCATGGCCCGGCCACCTGTCGGGAAAATTTTGTTGCCACTCATGGTCGGTTTACTTATTTTGGCTTTCAAAAGGGTCATTCCTACCATAAAACCCAAAATTTTCGGTACACTTTGCCCACTCTTCTTCAGTTCCGTTACTTACAGCTTAATATAGTACAAACACTTTCCATCTTTTCAAGTGACTTAATAAGTAGAATATATCTATTTATGTAAATGCCGGGAATTTCATCTTACTTCGCTTAACTTAGTTAATGTTCTCTTGTGTCTGTCGTGCCGTACGTCTAGTGACTCGAAAAGGGAAGCCCAATGTATAAGAAGTGCCCAATAGGTGCCAATTTTCCGGACAACTGACTTACATATAAGCTTTAAATAAGTGCAGATTCTTTTTAGTCTAGGCTTACCCCAAAATTTCTCGCGTGCTTCACGCGTGTTTCCAGTTTGGATTCCGGGAAAAACATTACGGTAAATCAAAGCGGAACTATTTTCCTCTAGTATATGCCCCGCAATGGTATCGTAAAGTACACAGGTTTTCTTCTTATCCCCCCTCACCAAACTCTCAACGGCATGGGGCTGTCAGGGCTTCGGGTCCCCTCGGGAAAATCCTTGCGCCGCCCCGGCTCTGGAGTCGGGCAAAAATCACCGTCCTCCCTGACAAAAAAAAAAAAAAAAAACAGTCCCGTGCGGCCATGCATGACGAGTTGTGAAATTCACGCATAGAGTAACTGCTTGGATTACCTTGAATATATAATATTTATATTCTAACATATCATGAAAAATACTTAAAGTTAAATAAAAGGATATTTGTGATACTTAGCTGTTGTTTCAGAATAAGTTTGCGTCGACTTTAAAATAAAAGTTTGTTTATACATGCTCATTGTGTACTAATAATTAAAGGTAAACATAGGCTCTTTATCTGTAGCCAGCGTATCAGTGCTGGTTTATGGTAGGGGTGTATCTTCTTGGAGGAAGATGGTTCGTTCGTCAGGAAGAGAAGAGAGAATGCGTGAGAACGCGTTCAAGGCCGGGTTCGGGACCTCCCGGGAAAATATGGGTGAAAAGGAATCCTCGTATGCGATTTCCTGGGTTTTGGTGACCTTGAATTCATAATTTGAACAGTGAAATTTTCAGCATTTTTTTTTTCTTAAGTAAGCCAGATTTCATGGGGATATAGTGTGAGTACGTACACCCCCTTGTAAAGAATTTCATGGAGATATATCCCCACCATCTCCCGGATCGCCGCCCATGACTGTGAGTCATCCCCATTCAATACAGTTCCTAAATTGTTTACGTTTTAGACCAAGGATGCGACTTTTGTTGCCTATTTAACCTGTTAACGTGCACCCTGTAAGTGATGAGGATACTTATTTAATCTTTAGTTTACAATGTCCGTTAACTTTAAGCAGCGGTACCTTCGAACCTTCACGGCTGCAGGGAGAATGGTGCTTCCCTAAATGCTCATCGAAGCGGAGCCAAGCACTTCACCTTACCAGGCGCCAAAAAAGTGTTGATACCTATTTAAATGTGTAGTAAAGTACTTGCGCATGGTTTTTCCTAATACTGAACGTCAGCATTTTATGCGGTCTTCACTCGCGCACTGTGGAAGTTGTCAACGGGTACTATCCCCCCGTCAGAGTCAACGGGTACTATCCCCCGTCAGATTACTAATGTGCAGACAATGTCTGTCCTTATATTGATTTCATGGCTTTCGGAATGGACTAAATCGCATTCAAGGCCTTTCGTCTCAAATTCTACTTGCGAGGCCCCGGATTTTTCATGGACAGTTAAGTACGCGTCCAAGGTCATTAGAAGATAGGCTAGATGTAGCCACAATTTTGTAAATACTCCACTGCTTCGGCGGTCTTCGCCCTTGGTCTCCCAGCTGGAGGGACTTATAGGCCCCAGGTCTTATTGATCGCCAAGCAGAACTTATTGACACTTTCTGAATTGGATTTTTCTTTGTTTTGGAGCGATGAATTGGCCATTGGCCAGCAACATCGAAGTTGATGTGATGTGAATCATGAGTCAATCACTTAACGACTATAGGCCTACTACTGTAGTGTTAATAAAATTAAAAACATTTAGGCTAATGAATAAATATAGCCTAATATCTAGGCCTAGGCCTATAAAGGCTAATGAATAAATATAATATATAATATATTTCTAATGAGTCTTCATTGTGCTGTATTTTGGTGTTTTCTGGATTAAGTAGGCCTGATCTGTAGAAAATGAATTTTGAAAGTAGGTGGCAGTATAGGCCTACAACACAATGTGTATAAAGGAATCGTGAGCCAATCACTAGGCTATAGAAAACGAGCGAATAAAATACTTTAAAATAGCCAACTACATTTAAGAATATTAATGTTCATTAACAAAAAAGAATGTTGCCTTTTCTATCAAAATTTTGACTGTAAGCTTCAGGAAAGACATTTTGGTCACCATTTTTGGTAATGTATGCAAATTTCAAGTTCATTCTTCATCTGAAACTTGAAAATTTGGCAGTGAGTAATGTTTTTGCTTTGAGCATAAATTAGAAAGTAACAAGTTTAAGGGCAAAGGAGGGCAATAGCCCCATAAGATGCCCTGTAATCCAGACCCCAACCCAAACCAACTTATACCTAACAAAGCCCAGCACAATCAGATTCAGCCACAGTCACAATAAAAGTTGACAATGTTAATCTTGAAGCAATTGACTGAGGTGGAGTTAACAACCCAATCAGGCAGACTGTTCCACTCATTGACCACTCTATGAGAGAAGCTGAACTTTCTAATGCTGAGCCTAGAGAAACATTTCACCAGTTTCTTACAATGGCAATATGCTTGTTTTCGATGTTGTTTGAAGAATGCATTGTAGGTCATGCTTACATTGACATCACATCACCCCTACACGCTGTTCTAGAGTTTAGAACACAGTGATCGACTCATGATATTGATTGACTCATGATTACTTACTATACTTAATTGGGTATTAATTTGGAATTCGTGCCAAAGAAAGCTCCTGGGTCATGGAAGGTTCAACAACAATGATGGTGAGGGGCATAGTTTTATATTTTCATAGCACACCAGGGAATAAGTAATCTATATTGCATCACAGTTTGCTGTACAAGCTGGCCAAACTGCCCTTTTTTGGTTACATAGCCTAACAGTTGTGTTTTGAGTGAAGTCCAACCAAAAAAATCCCCGAAACTGTTATGTAAAATAGGAAAAATAAATTATATTCTCTGCACCCATACCATGTAGATGTTAAAATATCATGAGATGTTTAAAAAAAAATGTCTGTTTTTGAACTAAGAGTTCACCAGCTGATGTTATTGTGGTAAGAAGTGAACAATGATTAACTAATGAAATAATCAGTGTCACTGAAAATTCCTGTACATAGTCATTGAGGTAGCCATTCACAACCAAGAAGTTACAATACTGCCACTGCGTGATGCATGCTGCATTTAATATATCCCAAGTTTAAAAGTTATACAGTGCTACATAATTACCTCCCTGTACTATGTCCTCATTTACTTTATACTCACGTTTGCTTTTTGTGCTTTTTCCAAGGTCAAAGCTGCAGTGCCTCTGAGCAGCAACAGTGTGGGAACAAGCAATTCATTCCACATGGAGAGCTTCCTTGCTTCAGCAGTGGGACAGGCCAAAACAATTTTGTTTGTAATTGTGGTACTGTAACAAAGACAACTTTACTCAACATCCCCAGTAGCATCCCCATCAACTTCGGTAGACTCTGCACAACAGTTATACCTCGAACTATAGCATGTAAGTATAGATTTGCTATTATGATTATTAATCTACAGTATGGGCAGAAGTATAGCATGGAAGTAGGACTACTTGCTCTCATAATTACTGCAATCAGGTTTATGTACTGGTAAATACAATATCTGAAACCCCTTTTATTCAAACTGGCCTCGCAGTTTTACAAGACTTATATTCAACACAATTAATGTAGTAACCATCAAGTTTTCAGTGCATTGCAAGGCAAAACCAGTAGAATTAATTTATTTTTCTGGGGACTTCTACAGTCAGCTGCATTTAAGATCTCACAATAACTAAAACAGTGTGCTTCTACAGTAGGCATAGACAACTCTCTGTAACTCTCTGCTAATTTGGGAGAAGAATCATGTGCATTTGTTTTGAAATTTTTGCTAGCTCCTGAGTTGGTGCAGGCTCAATATCCAACATATAATTAATGTTGGGATAGTTTAACAATCAGTTTCAGTTTCACTAAAAGCTAAGAAGCAAGTATCGTAGCAAGCTTTGTACCAATTAAGTAATAAGGATGGTAGACCTTGAAAACAAGGTGCCTCAGATTTGATGAGCACATGCATTATGTGAAAAGGCTATTACAGCTACAGCCCTGTACCAATGAGTCAAATTTCCCGATCTCTGTGGGGAGAACCAGGAAATTCTTAGTGTTCACACAGGTTTACAGTTCATTGCTACTACGATGTTGATGGCCTTTTATTACCTCCGTGCATGGAGCTGTGCAAATTAACAGCTGATTATATGCAAGCCATACCATTCCAAAGCCACACAACATGTATGGAAATAGCTTTTGTGCATGTACATCTAAAAATCTACAACTTATCCTGTGATCAGATACAGCAGGGTTTGTACGGGGCCTTGAAAACCTTGAAAGTCCTTGAATTTAAATCATTCATTTTCACGGCCTTGAAAGTGCTTGAATTTTGCTCTTTTGCATCATAGTCCTTGGAAAGTGCTTGAATTTTACAAAACCATGTCAAATGAATGCCTGTATTTACCAAGCACAAACACAAACATCTTACCATCAAATGGTGGTAAATTCACCTTAAAACCATCAAAATACTTTGAAGTTACAATCATAAAATGCTTAGGAACTTAACCAAAATTGGCAAAATTTTGCTGTTATAGGCTCCACTTTGCCTATGCTATAGTGTGTTAGGCTAAGTTGCTTGTGTGAAACTATTTGCTGGCTTCAGGATCGTAACTTGACAATGCAGCACTTGTTTTCAACATAATTACCCCAAAATAAGATGAATCTGACAGAGGAATGGCTTTTTCACCTCAAAATATTGTTAAAATCTGAAGGGGTGACACTATAAGCCCTAGGCCAGCTATGCTGCAATGCTTTTCATATGGCAAGCTGAATGTGCAAAAAGTGGAAAAACTGAGTTTTTTACCGATAAACTCCGTTTTTGATCGAAAAACGGAGTTTTTCGCGAAAAACTCTGTTTATCCACCGAAAAACACAGTTAATCGATAAACTGTTTATCGCACGAAAAACTGCATTTTTTGCTAAACATGGTTTTTTGTTTTCGATGATAAGAGAAACCTATATGCATTCATGATGACGTGTGTGTATGTATGTGTGTGTGCGTGTGTGTATGTGTGTGTGTCTGTGACACTTTGCTCGTTAACACAATATCTC
>WURT03062359.1:0-13786 GCA_009936505.3 Holothuria glaberrima | reverse complement strand
CCATTTTGCATCTAGCCCACCTTACGTGAGCAAAAATTTTCCTAAGGGGAGGGGGGACTCCCCTTAGACCCCTCCCCCAGGACGGCGATTCGCATATGGTAAAATCCCCCCGTCTTTGAAGACGGATCTACGCCCTTGACCTTTTTGAGATTCGGGCAAAAATTTTCTCCCCCCTCCCCAAATTTGAAGAGTCCCGTACGCTTATGGTTTCAACATTTACTTTCAACAGCTATATGGGACTACTGCGGTTGTGAGTTCTTTCCTTTTAATACAGTTCCAAAATCGATCATTTTTTAGTAAGATTTAATGTTCCAAAACTGTAAAAGATTGCAATTTCTGTTGCCTTTTTCAACACGTATCCAAATAAAAAAGAACATAATTCAAGAGCGTCTCTCTCAAAGGCTAATGTCCGTCTATTTTAAATACCGGTGCCTTTAACTTGGCTCTCCTGAATCCTCACCGAGGTGCAACCAAGCACCAAACCAGGGATCATAAAGTGGTGGTACTCCAAAAGGAGTACAAGAACTTGCAAGAAATTTTCATAGATGATCAAAACCCCTGGCAGAATTTTCCGGTCACTTCGCGGCACATACACTAAGGATGGTCTCAAAGGACGCTAGCCACCCTTTTTCCTTTATTGCTGAAAAAGTGGAGGGAGTATTTCCGTCGTAATAATAATTTTAAGACACCCAAAAGCCATTGAAACACATCTGCGCATGCGGCTTCTTTTTTCAAATCTTCACCGCTAGTTCAGGATCCGCAGCCGTAGATGCACCTCCGCTGCTCTGATTCCTATCAGTAGCATACCTGGAAGCCTTTTGGGGAAGCATTAGTGGATTTATTTTTAAAGCTCCATTCACACTTTAATGTGGTCCGTCGCCCCCACTCACCACTCAACCCCTAGCATCATTAAATCGTTAGTGCGACTAAGGCAAACAAAAACGGTCAAATTGTGATTTCTACCAGTCTACTTTAGTGGCCTGTTTAGTGCGCATCAGTTCGCCTGATAAAGGGCCATGTGGAGTATTTCCTGAGCATATCTATGTCTTCACCACTAATAGTGTGTATAAAATTTTGCGAATCTTTTTTTTTTGGGGGGGGGGAGGACTGGGAAAATCTGGGGATACAGCCCCCTATCCCCCCGTAGGACCGCCCCTTTTTTGGTCAAAATTTGCTTTGTACGCTCCGCGTCAACCGATGGTAGCGCTCCGCTTAGATAGTGCCACTGACTGGACCCCAACTTTCAAAGACGGATAGTCGTCCACGAACAGTCCTGATACCGCTGATGAGTTTATATTCTAGTATAGTTACGTAGCTGTAATGTGTACCACGTGGGAGCTCGGGTGGCAATTTGTAAGTACTTATAAGCAGAGGTGCTTCTTGCCGCTAACGCACCGTGAGACGTTGCGCAAATTAGAATATGTGGCCGTAGTCACAGTGGCGCCGCCATGAGTCCGTGATGGGGGGCGGAGTATAATCCCACCCCAGATACCCCCACAAAGTCACTATTATAATTTGTGCATATGCGCACCTGTCATGGATTGCACTCGCGCGGATCCTTTCGTCCCCCTCGTGCAGGTGCCGTCCTGAGGAAGGGGTCTTAGGGGGTGTCCCCTTTGGTGGCTTAGATATAAAATGGCGCTATTTTTGGCAAATTTTTGGACAGATCATACGTTGAAAGATTCTCATAATTCTTTGAATTTTTATTATTTTTGTTGTGTTTGATGGAAGGGTCTGTTGTCTGTAATTAGAGGGGGACAACTATTCTCCTTGAGAAACTTTTGCTTATGTTAGGTGATTAAGATGAAATGGTGCTACCCTTGTTGGCAATGTTTGAACTACAGTAATTCCATCCCTAGAAGTTTTCAATAATTACTAGTGATATTTTGGTCATGGCATGGCACACCGTTTTACAAAACGTATAACGACAATTTATATATACTTCCAATCTTTCACATCACGTTACAGTACAAATGTTACTGTATAGACTACTTGTGATAAAATTGCTCTAGGATCCTCAGTCCTTTCATGCGGGTCCCTACTGTAGATACCTAGGCTGGAGATATACCTTTGTTTTACGTATTGGTCCGAATATTATGCCATATGTTCATGGGATGCGAAGTGCGAACCGCCACAAATGCTCGCAAAGCGCGGTAAAATTTTGCATTAAAAATCTTTTCCATGACATAAATCTCATGCAGACTATGCACCGAGAAACTCTCAACTCCCTTCTCAAATTTGTCTGCCAATTAGAAGGTGAGACTTTTGCATGGTAATTAGTAAAATCTCTCAGGTATATATGTCTTCTCTTGATAACCTCTTTCGCATCTTTGCAATGCTGTGCTCCTCTATAATCCATTACAGTTCGATCCCCCACTAAAGTTGCTGTTTTAACTTTGACCGCAAATTGGTTTTTATCTTAACCACAAGATCCCTTATCTGTACTCGAACACGCGAAGGACCTTCTACATAGGTTGTGCATACAAAATATTCCGTACGAGTGGCACTCGTACGGACACGAACAATCGGCCTTACAAGCCTTCACCGATGAATAGTGGGAATACGTCTGAGACGGTATTGATAATAAACAGAGCGATTAGGCGTTGTGGGGGCGCGCGAAGTGCGCGAAAGTTTTGATAGTTTGTAAAGGATTTATGAAAATTTTGAAAGTTTCAGAAAGACTGTACTTGCGATAAAAATGATCAGAATAGATCCATCACTCAGTAAAAAACACAACTCACCCCACCCCTTCAGAAATCTTAAGGTTAATTAAACCACCTTTTGTACTCATTTTAAAAAAAATGTTCGAAAATTTTCAGGAATCGATGGGGGGGGGGCGTGCCACCCACGCCTCCTCGTGTCGGCGCCACTGCGTAATTAAGTTGTTGTGTAAAGTAAGTGGCGGATTTAGTGTTTGTAAAAGGCAATCTAACTTCTTTAAAACTTGAACAAAGTTCAAAATTGTGCACTGTGTTAAAGAATAATGCCAGTCATTTCTTTCGTTTATAAAAAGTGGACTTAATCATTTTTTCTATGTCTGGATTAAAATGGTAGTCGACAAGGGTATTTCTTCCTTGTGATCCAAATAATGAATAATCCAAAGAGAAAAGGTCATTGGCAACTGGTTTTATTCAGCAAACATCCTAACTACTTGATTATTACACAGTATTTGCAGGGGTGTGTATACATGAATTCGCAAGGGGAGGGGGTTTGAACTATTTTGGGACCAACTACATTTCTTGGAGACCGACTCCCATTGACAAAGTTGTACGATCCGAATTTCCTAGATAAATACAATTTACAGGACGGTAGTAATCAGTGGCGTACCCAGAATTTCTCTCAAGGGGGGGGGGGGTGCATGTAGTATGTTGTGTGATCGCCGACCTGGGGAGGGGTGTAAGGGGGTGTCCCCCTCCCCTTTGAAACTTTTTGAAAAATTACGTGTCCTTACATGAAATCTGGTGCCACATATGCTACCTTTAGAAGTAAAATTTGTGTTACAAAATTTGCGTATTTTTAGAAACTAAAAAAAAGGACATACTTCAGGGGGGCATGGCTTGATTCCCCCCCCCCTGCGTACGCCACTGGTCGTAATAATCATTGGCGTATGGGACTCTTCCTATTTGGGTGCCGAAAATTTTTTGCCCCAATCTCAAAATGTTGCCCAAAATTCGTTGCAGTTCAGGTGCATAAAATAGACCACTAAACCACTACAAGTTTTGCACATTTTTCGAGCATTCGATCAAATATTCGGGAACTCAGTAGAAAATTCGGGCAATCTTTTCACTTTTACTTCATCTCTGCCGGAATTTCAGTTTGAGTAAGGTATCAAAAGTTGTTCATGTCTGGTCTACTGTTACAAAGGCATACTGAACTGGATTAGAGACCGACTTTTTGGCGCTCAGAGACCGACTTTTGTTTTTCACTAGGGGGTGTCACACCCCCCGTATTTACGCTCCTAAGTATTTGCAATGGTTTAGAATGGGAACAACGCAATTTCACAGATTTACAGGGCAGGCCAATATACAAAGCAGTTTTTTTTACCAGACAACTTTCCCTGCGTTCACTTTAATAATTGTGCGTCCTAAGATATAACGCCCTCTTATCAGATCGCGGTGATCGGTAGTCAGGGTAACCCGACTTCGAGGGCATGCTTTATTTGGCCTTTCATGCCCCCTTGCCTCTACGTCAGGGCGCATATAGTACTGATTTTGACTTTCATTGAAGGTGGAACTTAGTGTTTAAATATACATATTTACATGGGCGGCGATCCTGGGGGTGGGGACATACCCCTCCCCATGAAACTGGATGGGGAGATACTGTACACTATATCCCCCCATGAAATCAACCAGGCAGATCCGGAAATCAGAAAACTTTACCTTTTTCTAGACTTTTTACAATAGGCCTATTTATTTTTTTAGCAAATACTTCTGACAGTTGTCATAATACCACTTTGCAAAACTGGAAAGGGCCATTTCCAGTGATCTGGGTGTATTTTTGGCAAAATTTTCTACGCTCAGCGCCAACTAATCGTGGCGCTCCGCTTGTAGTGCCACTGACTATTTCCGGAAATCAGAACACTTTACCTTTTTCTAGACTTTTTACAGTATAGGTTTGTTTTATGAAATACTTCTGACAGTTGCCCTAGTATCACGTTGCAAAGCCTGAAAAGGGCCATTTCCAGTGATCTGAGGGGTATTTTTGGCCAAAATTTTCTGCGCTTAGCGCCAACTGATCGTGGCGCTCCGCTTAGACAGTACCACTGACTAGATCAGGAAATCAGAACATTTATCCTTTTTTGGACATTTTTTTTTACAAAATGACTATTTATTAGGAAATACTTGTTGTCATAGTGTCACGTTGCAAAGCCTAGAAAGGGCCATTTCCGGTGATCTTGGGGGAATATTTTTGACCAAAATTTTCATGCATATTTATGACAAGCTCTATCGCCCTTGGTCACATGAAACATTCAACCAATAAGACTGACATCGTACAAGGTATGAATCAAGGGCGTTTGGAGTGCTATATTTTACCATGGAGCTAATAATAGCTCCATGATTATACGCACCGTGTTATATATGTAAAATGCAAAAAGCATAGTCGGCTAGTTAACTGTTCCACCCGAGGGTGCTTCAGTCCGACGCGCAACTGATTTCGTCGGCTGGCCAACTGATTTTAAGCCTTGCCAAGCGGGAGGAAAGCCGGAGCACCCGGAGAAAAACCCACGTGCATCTAGCTGGATTCGAACCCATGCACATGTGAAACACATTGGTACACGGCAGAAAAGACGACTCTGCCACTCGAAGACCCTGTGTAAAGTTAGTTAGTTAGATGAGGTTTAACGGCCCAGTTTCCAACCAATTGGTTCAAGTCGAGCCAGCCAAGGTTTTTTTTCAGTTGTGGCTCACTGGCTTGTTTTCCCTTACTCCATTGCTTGCTTATGCGGAGCATCACGCACAACAGCAGAAGGTTCCATTTTTAAAGTCTTTGGTATGACTCCACCCTGTGTAAAATGAATAGGCCTTTGTATATATAACGCACCGAATGCCTGTAGTTGTGAGGCTTTCAGACAGATATGGAGCAAATGCTTTCATCTTTTCGTGTGCTAGACTTCTCGGTAAGGATTGGATTCAACGAAAAAAGTACGATGTTTTGTTAACAAGATAAGTTGTTTTCCATCCACGTTTCCCATTGGCTTAAAATTCGCAACTATATGGGTACTCATATCAGATGACCGTTCTTATCCCTGATTGGCCCTCCAGATTTTTTTTTTTTTTTTTTTTTGGTTGCGAAGTGACATTCTTCATGTTATGCGCCCTGACGTTAGGGGTAAGTGATAAGATCAAATGAAATACGTCCCCTAACTTTCAGGGTTACCCTGACTAGGTGATCAGATTTTCCATGTGGATGTACTCGTCACAAAGATGTGCTATCTGGATCGCACAATGAGCAGGAAAACTTTGTTACGAGTCATGTGTAAGGTCAGCTTACCCCATAATCGGCGGTGTGAGTGGTCGAGACATTTCGATATGGTTGGTTTTTCGAATGGCTTACATTTCGTAAAACACGTGCCTTTGCAAAGTTGTTTTCCTTTTAAAGCGGATTTTCCCGCACAGTTTGACGATACACACTTTATCCTGATCTTTTCTTTGCCGCGGTTCACCGACTGTATGGTCAAGTGGTTAGAGCATCCGACTTGCAGCCGGAAGGTCGGGGCTAGTCGAATTCTGGACGGGTCATACCAAAGACTTTTGAAAATGGAACCTACTGCCATTGTGCTTGGTGCTCAGCATAAGCAATGGAGTAGGAAAAACAAGCCAGTGAGCCACAACTGGAAAAAAGGCCGTGGCCGGCCCGACTTAAACCAATTGGTTACAACCTGAGCGGTAAAACTTCATTTAACTATCTTTGCCGTTCACTGTGAAGGCGCTTGTGATCATGATGCCGAGAAACCACAGGTTTTTGTGCTTTCTCGCCATGAAAATGGCACCAACGCTGTTCCATATGATTTTTACCTCGATCACACATGCCAAACTATTTGACGACTCACCAGACTCTGTGACTCACAGTGTAAATCATTTCGCTTTTTTGAAATGTTTTAATTGAGTTAAGACTAAATCATGAAAAGCTCGATCACAATGACTAAAGGCCATATCGTCTAGGCCGTTTTATAGCCTTTTGGGGGTTTGCATTTTTCTTGCTACATTTGGTTAAACTTACATATGATGTAGAGCAGACATCAGACTATTAGAAAAGTATGTCTGGCGCTCTTGAGCAAAAGCGCCAGAGACGGCCCCTACTGCTCCAGAAAAACGTAAAAGTTGCTGTTTGTCTGGAGCTAAAAACAGCGCCAGGCGCGTGATGCAATCAATCTCAAAATCACGGAAGTATTTCCCGCAAATAAATGTCTAGTTACACCACAGAACTGTCCCAAAACCTTGCAATATTTACCCCATAATGTGCTCCATTTTTTTTCATGTGTACTGGTGTAAGGAGGTAGCCAGCCACTTCAAAATGGCCGCCATTTTGATCATTTTGGCTGATTTAGCACAAAAAGACTCTTTTACTCCTAAATGTGGGGTCTAAAACTTTTTTAGGAGTAAAAGTGGTAAAATTAACAGTCGCTCCCGCAATTTCTTAAAAGTTTTTCCCAAAATATTGATCCTTTTTTTTGTAGTGACCTGTCAAATATGGCTCTTTTAGCCGAAAAACGGCAATTTTTTTAACACCTGGGGCCATTTGTGAGTACCAGATTGTCTACAATTAGGTATCCCCGCGACCTTACCATTTGCTTACGGGTAGCCCGATAACCAGGTAAGACGTGAGGAAAATTTCCACTCCCAAATTCAAACCTACACGAAATGGGTTGTACAGAAAATTCGCAATTTCTTTGTTTTTAGTACGAAATTTTGGCATCTGGGATCATTTTTTAGTGAAAAATATGGGTTTAAGTGCATTGTGTGTGCCACAAGATGCTCATGTCTTCATGGAAATCTGCAGCATTATGCCTCAGTAGTACACAGAAAGAATTTCGACCCGCAAATCGGAATGGACATGAAATTACTGACCCCCAAAATATCGCAATTTCTTCATTTTTTCGAGAAAAATATGGGTTTGGGGCATTTTTGAGCCGTCGTTTCTCTTAAGTATCATACAAGATTCTCTTATCTTCATAGAGAGCATCATACCAGATGCCTACCTCCTTCCTGAAATCTATAGCCTATTGCCCCAGTAGTACACAGAAAGAATTTAAACTCACAACTAAACACGGACATGAAAAAAAGGAAACCCAAATTCTGCGATTTCTCCATTTATCCTTGAAAATATGGGTTCAGGGGCACTTATTAGACATAATATATTTATAAGTAACATACAATATGCTTTCATCTTTATGGTGTAGACATTCTGATGCCTTATAAGTCAGGGGCGTAGCCAGGTTTTTTGTGGCAGGGGCAAAATGGACTCATCAAACCCATTCTTGACCGCCGTCTTGTGGGAGGCTTATAAGGGGAGGGTGTCCCCTCCCCTTTTGAAATTTTATCACTGTCTCGAAGGCCTTAGATGCAAAATGGTGCTATATTTTTGTCTCTTTTTATACTAGATCCTAGTGTTCTCCACGAGGGGTTTTAGAGGGATGACACGCCCTCTGGATGAAAATGGCCGCCACTCAAAAATAAAAGTTGCAGCCCTAAAAAAATCCAGCTTCCATTTTTAAGTCCAAATTGCTTCATAGCACATATACAAGTCAGTAGGAAGGTAAACTTTCTCATCCCTCCAGGGTGGCGCCAGGATTTGCCCGACGGGGGGGGGGGGCAGACTCCGTGACCATGCCGTTGCAGGCATGTATATGGTATAAAATTTGTGTGTATATATATGCTACGGGAAAATAGTTCCGTGCTGATTTAATGTTTTCCCAGACTCTAAACTGTGGAAAAGCGCATATTTTTGGGGGGGTAAGCCTACACGTACTAAAAAGAATATGTTCTTATTTAAAGATTACTGTATACAGGTTAATTATTAGGGCAGTTGGTTCCTATCGGGCACAGCTTATATTGTTCTTCCCTCCTTGAGTACTTGGAGAGGTTGACATGACTTATGCTTTCTAGCTATGCGGAATGGAAGAATTGAAGAAACTGGAGGGATTCTTTAGCGCGCAAATTTTGGGTTCTTGTTAGAAAAATTGCCCGTCTTGAGAGCAAAAACAGATAAACCGTCGGGGAGACTGAGTCGCCGTCGGGGACTGCACTTTATCGTACCGACGGGGGAACAGCCTTCCCGATGGGGGGTATGGCTACCCCCCCCCTCAGTCGCCACCCCTGCATCCCTCCCTCCTCTCGCCGCCTTTTTTTTCTCACCGTTTTTTTTTTTACTCTCTTTTATTTTTTCGACATCGCCAATCGCGTCCCCAAAATCTCCGTAGGGGCACTCCGCCCTGCCCCCCTCTGGCTACGCCACGTTATGAGTGCACAAAAAGAATTTTGACTCTCAAATGAGATTATGAAAATGGGCAAAAAATTTCCGAGGGAAACCCCCTCCCCTTAGACCTCTCCCCCATATCACTGTACCATCACTTTGGCCCCTCCCAAACAAAGGCTCTGGATCTGCTCGTGGTGGCCGGATGCCGATCGCGAAGTCTTTCCATAGGGATTTGAGCCTCACCAAAAAGATCCTTAGTATAGCCTAATATAATTAGCCTATATAATTAACCTATTTTGCCTTCGACTTTCAGTTAACGCTCTATGGGGAAAAAGGAATTTGTTCGATTTGTGGGGTAAGTATTTTGAAATCCAAATTCGCAATCGTCGGAATGGAATGTCAACTTTGCAAAGCACTTCGTTTTCACCCAGAAAATTGAATCCTAGTTTTACCTTTATATTATCAATACAATGTTCATAAAAAGCGACGTCAAATAACATTAAGCTTGAGAATTCCCGTTCCTACAATTGTGGAAACACTTTCGGCTTTGTCAGTTTGTGGGTCATGTGTGACCCGAAGGATAGTTGTTTACACTACATACAAAGTCTAGCCTACAAAATAATACAGCCAATTCCATGAATTAGACAGCGAAGTCAACAGCGAAGAAAGTCACAGTGCATGAACAAGCTCACTGAGAAAAGGGCGTCTACATTACAATGTATTCGATAGTTATCTAGTGCGAGCCGTTGAAATGTTACACGAGAAATCGGCCTTATCGGTCGGACTTTTCTTTATTCTTGTATGTTGTGTATGTTCGAAGGATTTCGTGGAGTCTGCCTGTCGACACAGCCCAACAACTAAGGTATGGTTAGCCCTTCGTAAGGCACACCACAGAATAACATTAGCCTAACGATAGAATAGTTAAACAATAGCCTACATAACGTTTCACTTACTGTTACTAGTTAGCCTAGGCCTACGACATGTTACTGTTCATGTTATGCCTAGCCTATATGACTTCGAAAATCAAATCGGCTGTGATTTATACAAATTTACATGATCCCAAATTTGAATTCGTGCTTGGCAATAGTTCACCTGGCCAAAGTACTGGACATAGAGGCCTCCTCAGGCTAAGTGTTAGAACTGAAGGGAATTATAATTGAAGATCTTGGTATATTGTGGTGACTTCGAATGCACACTTAAGAAATCTATCACACAAGATTGTTAGTAAACAATGTTATGGTAGGTACACACTCGACAGGCCCCTGCAGTCGATGGGCACCCTAGTATAGGGCACAACCAAAATTGGATCCATAGGGGCAGTGTTACAGGTATGGGGTTTGGTCTACTTGATCTCACGATACACATAATATATTACAGCAATAAGAAACGACTGGCGCAAGGCTAACTGGGTCAGTCACTCTTTCCTAGCAGAACAACTTCGGAGGGAGAAAAGGAGTCAGAAAACCGTTTTATATTCGATCCAGGCATAATAATCTGGTGCTTTTTTTTTATTATTAATCTTAATAGTTTTATGAGAAGGAAGAACGTATCGAAAGGATTTCCAATATGGTTCCGATTTGAAGTAAATAGGAAGAATTTTTTGTGTTTTCTTCCTGTACCTGTAACACTAACTGCCCCTTTGGTTCAAATTTCGGTTGTGCCCTATACTGTACAATTAAATACTAGTGCTGGGACCGGTAAGAGAGTAACCACTAACTGTTCGCAATTGAGAAAAAACAGTTACGAAAATTGATCATGCAGTTAACTGCAAAGAAACCTTTCAATCCACTCCGTCAGATATCTTACAAATGTGACATCTCAAGATCATCTTAACAGATTGCTTGTTATTCTTCACAAGAAACAAATTGTTATAACGAGTTACCGATCTTAAAATTTGCAGTGTCTTAAAGAAATAAAATGTTGCAAACTCCGACCACAAGACTATGAGACTTAGAGAAACCAAGACACATACAAGACAAGAGGAGTGCCAGGATCATAACACAAACTCAATGGGGACTTCCATTGACTTACCTACACGCGAGAATACACATTGAAACTTTTCCTTTTGAAATGTTCCTATCTGTTACTTCATACTGAGTGATGTTACACATGCGATCCCGCTACAATTAGTTCCGTGAAATTTTTGGTGTTCTGCTGTTATTGCGAGTAACTGTTAACCATTTGCAAATACTTTGTGATGAACCGTTTTCAAAATTCGCTAACTGGTCCCAGCACTATTAAATACCCCCCATGATGTTAGTGCATTGTGTAGCCTGCTAAGTGGGTACATATGAAGTAAGTCCATGGTGGAGCCCGCTATGCTGTCACGCATACTTCACAACATAGCCGGTGTATCCACCTCAGGGAAAAACTTTAGACTTACACATCCTTTGAGTTTTGTATTGTGTGTAACAAAAGCAGTCCTAGCATTATACAGTAAATAGACCTTTCATGTAAAAAAAGAAAGATAGCACACTTCACAGCCTTTCAGCACATACTTCGCCTAACTGAATCACGATTTTTATACCTTATGCTCAATTTTACTTCTTTTCAATACACATGATTGTTCAGATCATGCTGTCCGATCAGTTGAGTGATATGATGATTCATTTGGACTAACATTTTTTCAAAAAAGGAACATTTCTTGGTGATGAATTGGTTTCTACAAGGCTAGATCGTCGATGGTGACATCACAGTACGTAAAGGGGATTTTCCCCTTCGGTATCCAGTTCTCCCATTGCATACAGTAGTTTGGCCTCTTGTAATGACATACTGTACTGATGATCGGCCAAACCATCCAATAGGAGAACTAAAAAAGTTAGAAATAAAATTGGGGAAAAGAGTTCACTTCTTTCAGGTCTTTGGCTTTCTAGAGTCACGCCAATATTTCTGTTAACAGCTGTAACGTCCAAAACAAATGTAACATCCGAAACAAATAAAGTCACCTTTCTTGGAATAAAATCAATAATTGGGAAAACTGGACTGTCAAACAATTCTGATTAGGTATGGTACTCATGATGAAACAAGTTAATACTTGAATGAACCCTTGCAAGAAGTCTCTTTCAGGGTTCAATTTATAATTTTTTTCTACTGTGCACATGGTGCATGTAGGTCAACAAAACTACATGCACAACAAAATTTCTACATGCAGCCACAACCGAACTGTACGGAGAGTTTATGTTGTACACTGTACCATAATGGTACAAGCTCTCAGAGCAAAACATAACTATGCATAGGGAACCAGTGAATGCACGCAACAAGAATTCGTGCAATTTTCGAAAGGAAAGTACACCATGTGGTTTGGTCAGTACATTGCTGCATGGACTTGATGTGTGCAGTTTGTGGGCTGAAATTATTCTGAATGCCAGGCAAGGTTAGGCCTACATGCACCAAGTGCATGTTAGCCTCCACAGTTACAGGCACATGGTATTTTACGTGCATCTGTGCTGGTCTCATTACTTATTTCGGCCCAAAGGGGCTTTAGTCTGGCAAGCAACAGACCTCATCAGAACTCTCGGCAACCAATTTTGATTTCAAGCCATATAGTAGATGCCCAGTGGGAGGAAAGTCAAAGTCCTGCAGTGAAAAACCCACATGTACCTGTAGGAAAGACCCATCCTTGAGTTTGCCTGCATGAAGGACGTGTATTACTCCTGCACCTACATTGGCTACACTGGTAATACCAACGTCCGGGAGCTTTCACAAGAATTCTTCGTGAAACTGCTTAAAAACTGTGGGCTATTAGCTATTCATATGTAAGATCACAACAAACACAAATTATAAATATTCAACCAAAAATTGACAAAAGCAAGTCTGATTACCATGCTGTTTCAGACAATCACTGTCAATTGGGTTTTAGTTTGTAATTTCTCTAAAGCTCACACAATGAAGTCCCATTGACTTGCAACATGCTTGCAACATGGATGGGGTGGAGTTAGTTAGGTGAGGTTTAAGGGCCCAGTTTCCAACCAATTGGTTTAAGTCGAGCCGGCCTTTCTTCCAGTTGTGGCTCCCTGGCTTGATTTCCCTTACTACATTGCTTATTTGGAGCATCACGCACAATGGCAGAAGGTTCCATTTTTAAAGTCTTTGGTATGACTTGACCTGGGAATCGAACCCGGCCTCCCGCGTGAGAGGCGGATGCTCTACCACTAGACCAAGCACGTGGTCTTGGATGGGGTGGAAGCTTCTTCATGCAATCTGAATATTCACATGAAAACCAATCAACTGTCGAGAGGTAACATTACCATCAAATTGGGCTAATGGATAAAGTGAATTTGGATGATCTCTGTCATTGTTTGCAGGTGTTTGAGTATGTGCGAAAGAGGAGTGCATATTCGACACCTGCTATGAAGGTAATCCTTGAGCATGATTGGAACCCAAGCACTTGTAAAACAATGGTGCATGGCAGCTTAAACCATTGTGCCACGTGAGGATCCTACCTGTAGGACTAACAAAAGCAAGCTTCTTACAGATTTATGTTCGATAACCAGTGTGCTGCAACACTGAATGATCTGTTTGGTCTGGTAAGCATTGTAGATGGCTGATTTATCTGTGTTGTTATACTAGGTACATTCAGTTTTGCTCTAATTGTACTGTCCCCTGGGATTTAGGCAGGTTGGACAACTGCTGTCCTACCATCCTCAAAACCCATGCCTTTCAAAAAACAAAACAGTATTCAATTTGATTAACTTGTTTTTGATTCCTTGCCGAAGGCAGGCAAGAAATCTATGCGATGGTGATGTCGTGTGTGTGTATATGTGTGTGTATGTGCATGTGTATGTGACCCCTGATTGTAAACACGATATCTCTAGAAGGGTAACTCCGAGGGATCTCATATGTGGCATGTAGATTGCCCTTATTGAGTAGA
>WURT03062317.1:0-13788 GCA_009936505.3 Holothuria glaberrima | reverse complement strand
CCCCCCCCCCCCCCCGTCTCCGCGGTACCTGAGCACAATAATGTTGGGTCAACATTGGGAAATTGGTTGACCAAACGGTTTGGCTATAATGATATCTGAATGGGCGGGTGCTCATCAGTGTTGTAAGGAGTCATGACTCGAGTCACCAATTTTCAAAAGGGAAATGACTCGAGCAATTGTATCATAATTTTCCTCAAATAATACAATGACTCGAGTCACTGACTCGACTCGAGTCGCATTGAAAGTAATAATTGACTCGACTCGACTGCAAAATTGAGTGACTAAGGTTGAGTGACTGAGTTAATAAGGTGATCAGGGTGATCACTGCATTTTTTAGTACAAATGTCCCACTTGGCATGAATATTCTATGAGGCAAACAGAACAGATTTATCCAAAGAGACACCCATTATCTAATCATATAACCTCCTAATTTGCATAAATTATGCGAATTAGCCTTTTTTACATAAAATAAAGAAAATATTCTAAAAAAATACACTTAAGGTATTGACTCATAAAATTTTGTCATATTTTATGACAACAATTCCAACAGTAGCTTTTGGGACTACTTTGGTGATATCCAGGCTAACCAAGATGGCAGAAAAACAAAATGGCCCCCAAATTGAATGAAATATCTCTAAAAATTGTGCAAAAACTTTGCAAATTTCCATAATCCTCAATCTTTATGACGTAAACTAATGCTCTAAAATTAAGTACAACCTTTACAACCCTTGGCACAAAAGAACTTGCCCGAATATGGTGGAAAAGTACCAAAGAAGTAAAAACAATACAGTAAAAATTCCCCACAAAAATAAGAAAATAATGAAAAAAAATGAAAAAAAATCTCAGAAAATAAGCATTAAAAATATATTTCGATTGAAAACCCAAAATATCTTTATATCAGATTCCACGTAAAATTCTAAGCATGATTTATGATATTTTATGCAGGATCCCATACTAACCAAGATGGCGGAAACATCAAAATCAAAATGGATAAAAATAATATGAAATATAATTAGTAAAATAGTTTTGACACAGTTGCCATTAATACCTGGCCAGATTTTTTGACAAATAATCCAAAACTATTTGTCAAAATATATTTTTTTTTTTTTGGAATTCTGGTCAACCAACCTGAGTCCATTTTGTGTTGTAAATATTCAAAAAGTATTTTTCTGGATATTTTTAGGATCCGGGTCAACCAAGAGCGGATATAGCAAAATGGCCGCAAATGTTAAAATTTCAATATATTATAGTAAAAGGGAAAATAATCCTTAAAAATTATATTTGTCACAGTTCCTCTTTATGTTTGGCCATATTTTGTGCCTAATAATTCCAGTATATTCTTCAAAACATTTTTGGTGGAATTTAGGTCCATACATGTGGATAGCTGTTCTGCACAGCGAGCCGACCGCGTTCTTTGTGCACAAAAACAGAACCGAGGCTTATGTAGGGAAGCTCAAACACGCGCCCTCATATGCACGCTTGCGTAACGGCTAATGATGTGTCTCGAAGCCCCAACACAGTCCGCGCTTGTGCTCTATACGCCGCGCGGGTATTGTGATGTAAGTGCCTTTTCATGAAGTTGCTATTATAACTTTTCCTCAGCGTATAATAGTTCCACATCTAGATACACGTCCTTATACAGCGCTGTGTTTGTGCCGCCAATTGCGTCATAACAGTCAGGTGACCTGTTGGGGCATTTTTCGAAACTGGATTTTTGTGCATTTTTTTCAGCTTCCATTTATGCCGAATTCTAACACCTCTAGCCATCCGTTATTGAGAATCCTGCATTCTGATTGGTTAAACACTGACCTGTTATTCTGCAGCACACGGTCAGTGAACGTAAAGACTGATAAAAATGAAGTTTTCACATATTTTCGGTGGTAGAATAGGAATAAACTACATTTGTCGGACTATTATTGTCTCAAAACCGTCTCGACTCCAAATTTGGCAAAATAACGGACTCGGCTTCTCCTCGTCCGTTATATTGTCAAATTTGGAGTCTCGACGGTTTATTCTAACAGTTCGCCAAATGGGATTTATTCCTTAATTGCGGCACAGGTTCTAACAGTCTGTGAAATGATATTTGTACAATACTGTATCCAATTTTGCGATACACAAAAGTTATTTTGGCCGTGTCATGCCCACTATAAGGAGCTACGTCCCCAAGGGACAACACACCAATGGAGATACGTCCCCGAAACGACAGCATATACGTCCCCGAACAACAAACTTAACTGACAAACCTCTCGACCTTCAGACCTCTACATCATGGGTCTGTCATGCGTGCAATGCAGATGCGGTCACTTTCAATTGAAGAATGTGGAAGTTCATATTTGAAATTTAGTATGTTGGAATACTGCTGTATTATATTTCCTGTGAGACTCGTTTTATTATTAAAAATTAGTCATCAAATTTTCTTCATAAAATTTCAGTCGTTTCCTTCGTTGTTGTTTTGAACAACTGAGAAACATGATTACCTGTAAGAAATGACAATTCCTTGCCACAATTTATTTTATTAGACGTTCATTAAGTGAAAAACACGATTCTTATATCAAAAGTTCCCTATACTCCATTGAGATGGAAGGTACATAAATCTTGCTTTTCAATAGGATTTTGCAGCATATTAAACATTTTTCCCAAACTTTTTAGCGAAAGTTTTCACAGTATAGGTGAAGTTTTGCAAAACATTCACCGTGAATGTAAACTTCGGAAGTAGCTGTTATTAAACGATTTATGGGGTTTGCTTGATACCAAAATGACAAGCTCTGTATTTTTCTGGTGGTCCACATTAAACAGGAAAGAAAATAAGACTGGAATAAAAGACAAGTAAGACTGGAGCAAGAGAAGATAAAAATGTAACAAAAGTAGTAAACACGATTCAGGTTAAAGCAAAACTTTGACGAGAGCAGCCCTCCTCCCTTTTATCTTTTAAAATTCAAGTTGTGAATAGGTTAGTAAGATGAGGTTTTACTGCTGTTTTTAACCAATTGGTTTAAGTTGGGCCGGCCACGGCCTTTTTCCCAGTTGTGGCTCACTGGCCAGGGCTGGAGTCGATTCCACCCAGTCCGAGTCCGAGTCCTTAGGCCCGAGTCCGAGTCCGAGTCACCGAGTCCCTGTGTAATTGAACTTGTTTTGTTTTGAGTGCAAATGGATGAGAACTACAATGAAAAAGTGTTATTCTAACATTTGTTCTTTCCCCCTAATATTGAAGATGACAATAGATCTAAACAATTAGCACACTTATCAAAACAAAAGACCACTGAATATCCTCTTTTGAACATAGACAGATTATAAGACATGTTACACCTGACCCACAGGTTCACCACCACACCTGAAAATGAGGAGAGAGTGAGTGACTGTCTATTGGTTAAGGAAATTGGTATCAGGATCATGTTATTTCTCTCTTTTAAGAAGTCACCAAGTGCACTAAGCCATTAACAGAACTGTACATTAATTTGGGGCTACTTATAACCCCAAAATACTTACAAGTTTTCAGAGATTATAACTCCACAACCCTACCTCCTAATGACTTTGTTTTAGTATCAAAAGAAGCCCTTGAAAAGATCTTTGATAAAGATATAATTTTTAGGGGGTGCCCCCACTAATTGTTTTTAAATTTGAGTTGAAAATTTGTTATTGTTCAAAAATGTCAAAATTTTCCCAAAAATTTGCGACAAGTGCCCTCCATTTCAAAAAAATCTAAGGCCCTGAAAAAAAGCTATGAAGTTTCAAATTGTTTTAGAATACCCCTAAGACTTAAATAAAAATGTCCTGAAAGTTATAGGTTGTGAGGTGAATCAATCTGGGAATTATGAGTAAAATTGTAAAAAACATGAAAAGTTATGAAAATTTGACTCAAAACAGTGCCAATTTTCAAAAAATCGCAACCCGAGAACCCGTACACCTATCCCAATGCTGTAAACAGATTCTTGTTCTTCACAAAATTTTGAGCATAAAAATACTAAGCAAAGTGGTATACTGCCATCTATTATTAGACATTTCTCTTTCAAACATTCTCTACTCTTCATTTCTATAACCTTTTGACATTTGCCATATATACAAATGTAATGTAAATGTATATACTAACTGTGCATTCTCCTCAAATTGCTTCTAACCACAGTTTCCTTGACAACACCCTAGCTCCACAGGGCTTTGTGAGCATCCACGCGTGATTGATTTTTAGTATGTATTGTGTATATGCAAGCAGTAGGATATCAAGAGTGCATTTTGGGTAAATTTTCTAACTGTCATATCTCGCTCAATATAAGTCCGATTGGGACAAACTCTGCATCATTGAAGAGAGAATTTGAATGGAGAATGCAACAAAAAAAATCATAACTCCCCTCTTCATTTTTTACAAAATAAAGGAAAAAAAACAAAAAAAACATAAGAAATGACGTCATCTGCATAAATTTGCATATTAATGAGCAAAAAATGATGTCATCGAAATCTACATTTTCTAACCTTTCATTTGATATGTAGGTCTTTGTAGAAAATATTCTAAGTTCTAAATGTGGTTCAAATAATGCATAAAGTTACTCTGTCATTTCTGGTTAATTCAAATAAAATACCAAAATTGCTTAAAGGGCTAGGCTAGCACTAACTTACCTACGGCCACAAGTGCTAACGTCCCATGCAGGAAGTTGCTATTTGGATGAAAACTCCCTGTCCCATGCGTAAGTTGTCGCCACCGTACGCACAGAATAGGCGTACCAATCAGGGAGTTGTCCAAATAACAACTGCCTGTACCAATAACGGCCGCCTGCTATACTCTTGTGTTTAAAAGTTTGGACTTGCTCAAGTGGCTCAGTATCGACAGATTGTGTGAGAAACTTGTAATATTGCAAAAAAATGCAAGCTCAGGCCCAATAAGGTATTTCGGAATGAACACAAGGAGCGCAGGTCATAGGTCAAATGAGAGGAATCTGCAGGGAACGGACGAACTTTTTTCCACCACCACTGTGGAGCTAGATGCTATGTACAACCAATGAGAGCCGCTACGCTGACACTCGGCTGATACCGGGATGTAAACATAAAAAAATTACATGTACGTGCGTAGGCACGTGATATGAATACTGCATACATTGTATGATTTTACAACGCGCACATAATGCTAACTAGACAAGGTACTGCATGTACGTGTAGCTAACACTAGCTGGCTGCAACTCGTAAGCCCAACAGTACTCAGGGTGGTTACGTTATCGATGAAGTTTAGCTAACGTTGTCATTCTGCTTAAAAAAATTTAGGCTATTGAGATTTAGGCCTATGGAAGATGGTGATGTATCTACAGATTTAATTCGATAATGACGAGTTGAGAAAACTAGGACTTAAACTAGTCTCTTTTTGAAAGGGTTAACTAGCTTGTCGCGCTTTCTTAACGTTAATAGACTCATTCACTGTTTACAAAGACGTCACTGCGTGTCGGTAAAATACTTTGTTAGGCGCGCTTACACTGTCGTCACAATGCAAAGTAGATTCCGATTCGTCTACTCTCTGCGTGCAATCTCACAAGCGTTTACACGCGCCACACCTACCATACACGCATGTGTTCTTGCTCATGCTCTATGCCAACCAATGCCAACCAGTGACGTAACCGTGAACAACCTAATAGTGTTTGCCACACTGAAAATGCCCGAACTCTAAACTCTAACGTTAGGACTACAACATATTTCCATTTAGAATGGAAGAAATGTGTGTGATAATGATCACTCGAAAAATATTGTAAAGGAAATAATCTACTATTTCCCATCACTAACCATGTAGACTATATCCTTCATAAAGTTCGTTAGCGTCACCCGGCCACACCGTCTAGAGTGCATGCAGTATAGACAATCCAAGGATGCAGCGCTCATGACACTGTACTAGCACTGTACTGATCGATCACACTATGCACTGTAGCTAGTCGCACTTGCACTGTATGTATATGTAGTACTGACGTGCCTGCATATACGCGTAGGCATGCCGGATTATCTGCCGTCTAGTAGCATGTAACTAGCTGTGCATGATATACGTACCCTGCACTGAATGACCGTACCGGCGTACGTGCGAGTAAGTGTACGTACGCTACGGTGACTATGGAGAAGACATTCCACGTCTGCTAACAATTCCATGTATTGAAAGAAAATTTCCTGAAAAGGCTATAAGTTCGATTCATTTTGGACGATGTTCCAATTTTTACGAGTTTTCAAAAAGATTTTACATCACTAAAACTTCCTTTAACATCTCAAAGCATCTCTAAAGCTACTGAAATCCACTAAGTTTCTTTTTACGGAAAGGAGATTTCCATGAAGGTAGAAATATTAAACACTACTGAAATAGTGAAAACCCCTCAGTTGACCTTATTTAAAAGGTCATTGCGTCTGCGCTGTAGGTAATTCCGAACTACCTTATTGAGCAAATTGATGAAGAATTGAAATATTGCTCCTCCATTCATGTTTATATTTTGTCCGAAATATTGCAGATTCATCTTCAAATTGGGCAAATTGTAGTATCCCGGGGCCATTCTTGGTACGCCTAAATATGTTCAAACGGTGGCGACCGTATTGGTCACGTGACCCTATGTCCATGTATTTAACTCCGTGGTTATTCTAGTATCCTACTAAAGTCTAGGTGGTTACTAAGTGTGAAAAATGTCATTGACACAACCCAAGATACTCCGCGGTTCCATGATGAAAGTATACCGATAGCATGACGAGTGCCTAGGGAGTTATCACTAGAACTCCCTGAAGTGCCTAGGTCATGCACGCATCGCCAGGGAAGCTTGACTAGTGGCTGTTCCATGTCTTTTATTTGACGGCTAAGATCATGAGTAGTATCTCTTCTTTTCAGACAGTCTAGACCAGGGCCACGCACAACACACCCGTGATCACATGATGTAGAGGTCTTATGGTGAAGAGCTTGGTCATCTTAAGTTTTGTTGTCCTCTCTGGGAACGTCGGGCCCGTAGCCAGCTTCACATTTTTAGGCGGGCAAGTGTTGTGATTGGGGGAAAATGATGTGATTGGGGGCACAAAATATTCCACCACATTAATTATCATGCAGTGTCAATTTTCATCTGGGGGCAGAAATATTTTGGGGGCATTGCCCCGAAATGCCCCCCCCCCCGTGGCTACGGGCCGGGGGAACATACCTCCTCAGGGGAGCAGAACAGAATTCTTCCGGAGCAATGTACGTTTGGTTTCGGTTTTGGGGATTTTGTGGAAAGTATATTCAACTGTTCAAAAGCCATGTGGAAAGAAGATCGCGTCCTCAATACGAGGTACTGGGCATGAAAGAAATGTCTGATTAGTTAGTATTTGTCACCTATGAAAAGCGGGTGCGTGCAAAACGAAGACCGAAGACGGAAGACCAAAGATGGAAGACCGAAGATCGATGTTAACGGTAACTCCGGATGTACAAAATGAAGACAAGAATGTTTGGCCCCTTCCTCTTCAGGTACACACATAAAACAATTCATGGCACTTATCTCACTATTGGCTTATATTTTGACGGGCATATCTAAGAAGTTTAAATTTAAGTTTGGGGAACATTGCAATAAATGTAGTAGGTAAGGCCAATAATGCAAGTTATGATATTCATAACGAAGACATGTAATAACCCGACCACACTGGATATTTTATCCTTCTTACAACCATAGCAGCGAAATGTGTAACAATCAGATTATTCGTTTCAGAAGTACCTTTCCTTTATATATTTCTGGTAAGTAGAAGTCTCCATTAATTCAGAAAAATGAGCTGTCATGACTTCGTTAAGTAGCATTTCTTGTAGGATGTTTACAATAACTCTAGATTTTCACAACGAAGAAAGAACTTTTGGGTTCTTCCCATTCATGCAAGATCCAAGAAACTTAGCGTGCATTTGAGACCTTACTTAGCATATATTTTGAGTGGCATACCGATACAATTTAACTTAGCATAGCATAGTTTCGTTTGAAAGCCTGAGGAAGACATGCTGTACAATTTAAACTCAGTATTAAAGCATTACTGGACGACTAAATTTAGGTATCGAATCCAATAAAAGGCAATATCTCTCTTCCTAGCTAGTGAACAGCAACTAATGATCTCATCCTATACTGCTAATTTCTTCAAAACGCCATAAATTAGGAAAGAGCTCTTCTATACGATTAATTGCTCATCTTATACCTTTTATATGCGATTGCGAATTTCCTATAAATTTAACTTTTATATACGATTTCGTTTTTCCTGTAAATTTATGAATTCATAGGAAAAGCGCAATCGTATGGAAGCGCTCTTATCCTATTTTATGGCCTTTCTGCTTATCATCATTTGTCGTACTCTAATTAGAGTAGGACAAATGTTGTTAAGCAGAAATGAAATTTAGCTGCAGAAAACTTTTATTATGCAATATTTGTAGAGCAACTAATTAACTTTTCAATGAAGCTTGTTACCAACAAAAACAAGTACGTTAACCGGAGAGCTGTTTGGCTTCCCTAACTGGCAAGTATATACTATCTAACGGGGCGATTCATGACCGTGCGAAATGGTCTCCCTAACATTGCTCAATTGTTTCTTTCCTAGGTTTACCTGTGACTGTACCTCGATCAGTGCAGTTGAAGAAGTGGCACGATTGTTAAAGACAAACATCTTCCACAGAAAATGCATGTTAGCGCTCCTTGCATTTGCAACGGCCTTTAAAGAGCTAATCTCGCCACCCAAAAGTATATTTTAGTGTGGGGGTATCAAAATTCTCAGTTGCTGACTGCTCTTTGACTGACATCAACGGTTAAAAATTCAAAAGATGCAGAGTTCGTTAAATTGAACAGCTTATTTCAAGCAAATCAACATAAAACAGCAATACTGATTAAATATTGCGAAAAATAAATGCTAGATATGGAGAAAACCGTGCAATACAAATCGTTTCCCCCATTAACTCACAAAGAGAAAGTGACGAAAAGACGGTGTGAAGAATAAACTTTTCGCCCAGTCAATACAGAATATGGCAGGGCTCAAAATAATTTTTCAACGACGAGGACTCTTTTCAGAACGAAATAGCCTTTGCCATTTTTTATGAGGGCTATATTATTTCATTTTCATTTCATTTATTAATTCCAGTATAAATGTAAAACATTTATATACAGGAGTAATAAAATATATTCATAGGAAGAATAATTAGTATAAAAGTTAAGAAATTAAGATGATAGGGTAATATATACAGCAACAATTTATCTACACATACAAAAGTTAATACACAAAACAATACAACTTATAAGAATAAAAAAATTTAAATAGGAGATATAAAACAGACAAGTAAATAAACAAAAGTAAACCATAAATATTACAAAAGTAAGGCAGTAAGAAGAATTATAAAAGAGGTTGTACAAGTCCAGTTTGAATATATACGGAAGCTCTGTAGATAAAAAAGTTCTTAAAAAGCACGATTCTGTAAATTGGTATGATAGCAGGGTTTCGAAAACTAAGTTGCGTTTTATTGCACAAAGAGCTCAATTCAGAGTGAAGAGGATGATCTGAACAGCTGTGGACATTTTGACTAATCTTAAAAATTCATTTCTAGCAGTGATGTTTACTCTATTTACAATAGTTTCGTAGTTAAGACAAAGTATTTTCGAGCAGTACCGCAAGAAACTTTTATTTTTTTTTTCTTGTCTTTTGCAAGTAGAAAATGGTACCCAACTGGTACTTCATACACAATAATAGGTAGGAGAGATGACGTGAAAATCCTTTCTCTAGCATCAGTATGAAAGTAGGGGGTTATATATGCGAGAGTTGAAACGATATAGTACAGCTTAGATAACATTCTAGAAATATGGTTGGTGAAAGTTAGTTTGGCATCAATGTTGGCTCCTAAATAGATAGTATTAGTAACACGTTCAACACAGGAGCCTTGAATATATGTCACCTAATCTCTGGACTCAGTTAGGCCATTGTGTTTAATGTTTAGAATCCCAAACACTATTTCTTTAGATTTCTTAGGATTTAGCACAGGGGCGTCGATTTGATTTTGAAAGTGGGGGACATCTGACCTAAAACTTTTCTCCTGTTCTGGTGAGGAGTCTATAAGAGGAGGCTACCCAGATGCAAAATGGCGCCAAATGTTTCAATATATGGGGTGACCATGAAAATTGGGGGTGTACTTCATTATCCAAAGGAAAAACTGCATGCAGGCTCAGCCAGGGGTGGTGCTTCGTTTTGCCGACATCCAATATGTTTGAAATGACGGGCGTTACAGCTAGACAGAACTGGAGATGAAAGCGCGCGTAGCGCGCGAAAATTTTTTGTAAGTTAAAAATAGAATTGTGACAGAACTTACTGCCTACGGACCTGATAAAGAGCAACGTGGAATACCCTCTGAGCATATCTATGTCTTTACCACTACTCGCCTACATGTAGTGTTTTAGTTACCTCACTTTTTAGTTTCAGGTGACAAAAAGTGTGGGGGGGGGGACAAATGTGTTAGTGTTTCCTCCTCTTAAAAAAATGGAGGGGACATGTCCCCCCGTCCCCCCACAAGTCGACGCCCCTGAATTAGCATAAGGTTTTTCTGATCGCATAGATTAACAAAGAGGAGATTTCAGATTAGAGACAACGAGGTCTTTTTTGAGATTTGCGAAAATAGGAGTGTATCTAAGTTGTAACACTTTATAAGTTGGAAAATTTATTGTTTTTTTTTATCAGTTTAGTTGAATAGACAGTGACAATTGAACAAAGATGAAAGACTTGGTTTTTCAAGCTCGTTATTAATGAAAACACTAATTTGATACCAACGTTGTAACTGGTGTGGTTCATGAAATCATAACTTTTAATCGCAAAAAAAAGCTGAAAACAACTTTTCAAAGTAAATGGAATCCGGGGAATTTTAATGAACATATTTTGCTTAAAGAAACCATCAATAGATTCTGACAATCGCAGGGGCAATTTTGGTAATGTATCGTAGTATTTTTTTTTTGGCAGCCTGAATTTTATCAATGGGCGATTTTATAACTTTGTCGGGCGAATCGCCCACCGCCCAGGCCCGTGTATTTTGAGCATTATTGTATTTGGAATGTAGCATACCGGGCTTCCTTTAAAGAGCTCCTAATTCTTAGTCGTTAATCGAAATCAATTACAGATGGAATAGCCCTGTTTTGCATTTTTTAAAATAATGTTTGGTTCATCCTCAGCTCTACCCTTTCGGACCCCCCAGCGAAGGCTGTCACATCTGCCCAGCTAATGTATTTCTATCTTGAAAGACAGTTGACGTATTAAAAACTGTTACAATAGGAAATAAACATATGTCAATCGATACGGACATTAACTTGTACAATGGTTTTTAGCGGTTGTGCAATTGAATCCTTATTTAATTGAGAAATCAAAACTATAGGGAATGATTTTTTACTTGTTTTTATGCTCTTGATATTAAAGTATAGTACGGTGATTATAACAATTATATTAATATGTTAAATTAACTTTCACAAATAATACTAAAAAATAGAAGTGAAATAAATTAAAGCAGAACGATTGTTTCCCGGAGAAATATTGTCGTTTAAAAATTGTTTGTTGTACTTACTGTTTGGAAATTGTTTGAAATAATGTAGAGCTACACAAGAAAAACTGTGAAATTCTGTTTCTGCTCTATGAGGCATGTGTGTTCACTAATAGCGCAATCATATCACAAGCGAATGTTGTGTCCAGGTTAAAGTCTCGGTTAATAAACATGATCATCTCATGATCGGTTAGGGATGTAATTCCATTTTTGCTTTTTACTTTCGGTGAAGTTTCAAGACCTACCAACATAAAATAGCATTAGCCCTAGCCTTTCAGGAAGCTAACAGTTCTTCAGATATAAGGTAAGGCATTTCAGATAAGCCTAGTGGTAGTAGCTGCTAGACATTTCCAAATTACTGGATTTGAAAATGCAAGATATTCAAGGACATAAAAAATAATTTAGCTACAAATACTATAATATATTATTAAAATATTTCCCACTTTTTAATGCAATTGCATTCCAACTAATTTTATTCTGTTTGTTGGGAGTATTTTTAAAAGTTACAGCGAAATATTGTGTTTTTTTTACCTTAAATTTTTTTATGTTTTTAAACCAATACTACGAGATGCAGAATGATAGACAATTAAATATATGGCAGTACGGTAGCATTCTTTTAAAGAAAAGGGTCTCACAGGAAGAAATTCGGTTATTTGTTGCACAAAAGTAATTTGTTCGCCTAAACTTTCAAAAATTCAAATGATGAAACATCCGTTACTCTATAAATGCATAATAATTTGTGGAGATATAGCTATTGCTGGAGTTTATTGGTGAGACTGAATGGTTTAACAGTTTAATAGTGGTTAAAGGTGTTTACTTTGCATGCCATGTTGGTGCATTTTAAACGCAATATTTCACACCAGGCTGCAATATTAGTTGTAGGCTAACATCAAACTGCATAACAATAAAGCATTCAACGATGCAGCTACATCGTACAGCGGCGGTTCTACCGTTTCACTTTCGATCTGTTGCAACTCCCTAGTTCGACGCAAAAGCCATACTGTTGGTCTAGCTGTAAATAACGGCAATCAAGTTTCTAGTCATTTGCGACTTTGAAATTTATGTAATATAGGCCTATCCAATATAGCCCTGTAAATCATTGGTACAACAGACGTCGTTGGCTAGTATATCGCACGAAAACAGTATATGGAGCAGTAACTCAACAACTAATGATCCGAATGATTGTAGTTGCTAACTTTATGATCATCTTGAGTATCCTGAAGACAATTCCGACAGTTTGCAATCAGTGGGGTAACTTTGGCTCAGGGTGCTCGGGGCAAGAATTAGGGGTTGGGTGCTCCTGACCAAATGAAATGATGCGGCAGAGAGAATTAAGTTCTGAAAGCTTTGCATGGGCTTGTCCAGGGTTGTATTTGGGGTGGGGCAAAATATGCCCTACACTATTTAAGCGGAGCGCCACCATTTTAGCTCCGAGCGTACCGAGAAAATTTTGACAAAAAATGGCTCCCAGGTTCAGAAAACGGCACTTTCTGTGTATTTCAAGTTGCATTTAGACATTCCATTTTGGTATCTGATGTTTTAGAAATTTACATGCGAGAAAATTCTATACTATAACTTACATTTTTGAAAGAATAATTTGGATTTAAAACTACTTTTTATGAGCCCTTTTTTGTATTTGTTTCAAAGTCGTAGGAAGCTGTTTTTCCTCGACTGGGTGTGGGGTTGAAAATTGTTTCGGACCGCCGTTCTAGGGGAGGGGTTTTTCCCTCTGGAAAATTTTTGAATATTTGAGGGTCCTAAGACCAGATTTGGTGAAATATTTTGCAAATTTTAAGGATCTGTGTGTGCTCTTTTCATTTTTGCGATGATTCCTCCTACTATACATGCTGACATGTAGGCGGACAAGATTACCAACTTTTTCGATCTCATTTCTTCAATTTAATCAACTTGGAGAGAATGCACGAAATAATGAATGAATGGTATCGCATTTGTCTTACTCATAAATCAAAGAAGTCAAACACTTGTAAGTTATTCAACTATCAATTGTCAAGTTGTTAGAAGGAAATGTAATGTAACACTCTCGCCCCTGTGAGCATGAATGTCAGAGACGTAGACATAGTAGGGAGTACCTGACGTAGGCTTTTGTGATCTGCTTTAAGTTTTTCTGTTGTTCTTTTAGTTTAAGTCTAGCACGTGAACAAGGAAGGCGTATCCTTCTGAAACGTCGTTTTTTCTGATTTTTATTGCCTCTGAACTTTAAAGTTTTGAAAGTCTTACATTTTTACCGTTTTACCAACTTTTAACATCTTTATTGCTTTGAAGATTGA
>WURT03062305.1:18213-28585 GCA_009936505.3 Holothuria glaberrima | reverse complement strand
AACTAACAACCTTGTCAACTTACAATCTTATCCTACTATTGATAAATGGTGATTATGACCACAGAAGCTGTAAGAGAACTGACTGTGCACTTAATTTTCTTCTGTTATATTAACAATTTTACATATGAAATTTTTTCCTATTATTTTTTTCTTTTTTTGAGTTTAAAAGTGAAGTCTAAAAACTGTGACCACTTAATTAGAAGAAAAAAGGTTTTCATAGTTATGACAATCATGTATGTAGTACAGATATACTTTGTTTATCCATAAAACACTAACTAAAAGCCATTTAAGTTATATTTTGAAAACTTTAAACATTAATCATGTGAAAAATTCACAAAACATTTGGATTTCTACAGTATTATGATTCATGTTATCTTTTTTAAGGGAAGACACTTTTCCTGTATAACTTTCCTCAAACGGCATTGGACTGCACATGCACAAACTCCCTACTACTATTTAAATAAGCCTGCCTATGTTAGACATAACATGTTCCTAAAATAATTCAGTTTTTCAACAACCATGTTCTGTTTCTGTCAGCATTTTCTCATCTTCTGTGCCAACAAAATTTGTTTCTCTTCGCAACCACCACCAGAACTGTGTTTGGCCTACAATTATGCATCCCTCCATAAATGGTTGCTTCATTACCACAAGATTCACAATCAGGACTGGAAAAAAAACTTCCACAGGAAGGAAGTCAAATTTTCCTCACCATCTTCTGTACTTACAGGTACAGAAAAGCTTATAGGCTATCCCTCCAATTACCGACATTTTCTTCCCAAAATAAAAAAACTCTCAAAAGAAGCCTCGTCTTCCAACCTTTCTCCGCCCATGACTTTTGCAATCACTTTTCATGATCCATAACCATGTAGCTTTGCAGCTCATCATAGAACAGTTCACAGTTTTCATTCACCGGTGGCTACTGTCTTCCCATTGCTGCATCATGCAAGGTTTCCAAACGCACTCTCCCATCCCCCATCCCCCACCCCCCCCCCTCCATATGCACAGAACAATGAAACATATGATATTGAGAAGAAAAATGACCTTAAGAACATAGCTTTTATAATAAATGAACATGTAACAAGTATTTAACTCCCTGTAAACAGAAATAAGTCCCAGTGTTGTTGGGCATACAGCTGCACATACAGTACCAGCTAATAAGTGTAGTTTCTGCATTGGAAAAGTATGTGTACTCCCCATGTGAGGTTTATGCAAATTAGGATAAAGAAAGGAGTAGGTAGCCTATATGTCTGCTATGTGACCATAAAGTCCCCTTTAAATCCTTTCTATTTTCCCAGCCCATTCTTTATGGTCAATATTATATTTGATGGTTTTAATGGGAATTGTAGTTATTTTTCATGTTTTTAATGCTTTTTACATCAAATAGGGAAGTATATTTAACATTGCCATGCCACAGACCAAAAGGAAATTTAACATTGTATACTAGCTTTTAAATATATACATCTCAGGGTTTCCCCTGGATTTTAGAGAGTGTGAGGGGGTAACAGTCCTTGAGGGTAATATGATGGGAGAGAACTACATATACTTCTGTAACTAGTACAGCACAGCTGGCAACTAGAGTAAATTTTTGTGAGGTGGCCGCCTCACAAAAAGAATGCCAGGGGAAACCCTACATCTTTCATTGTAACATTTTACTCGAAACCAGTGAATATGAAAAATAAGCAAGAGAAAGGTTTCACACTTTGCGAAATTGGTACGATATAAATTACTGGGAGTGTAAGTTACCAAAATGCAAAAGTTTGCTATTTTTGAACATAATTAGTATGCATACCAGGGTTGTAGCGGGCTGGAAAAACTTCAGCAGCAGGATATAAGAGTCTAGGCGGAGTGTATCAAGATATATGTCTAATTGTTGAAAAGGGTGGGCGCACACACTGTTCATTTTTTGGCCCTATTTAAAGCAATCTTGGTTGTAAAACAGACATGCCACTTCAAAAATGCCAAGAAAATATCTAATTTCAAAATTCCTTCAAAGACTTTGTATTTTCTACATTAACAAGGCACCTGGAAGTAAATGACTGAGAGCAGCACACCTGCTAGGGCAAGGCTATTTATCAAGCAAGTGCACACATGAATGGGCACCCAGTACTACCTTCAATAACTACAACATAGAGTATGATAACACACAATAAGCATGCTGTTACATAAAGCTTCTTAGTCATCATTATGAAGTGGGCTTCTTGGCACACGGTATTTTTCACACGGCGGCAAGAACTGATCCATGAATGATTCACTTTAAAGGAAAAGCTCTACCAGATGAGACAAAATTCAGGATCCCTCCTTCATATTCACCAAAACTTAAAAGCACGCTAGAAAGCAAATCAATTTTAACACTGATTTTTTAGTTACAGATTTATTTCACGGAGACAAATGACCTGTGACAGACTACAGACAGACAGAACATATCAACATATTTTCACTTCATTCACAAGAACATTCAATCAGTCTTTGCCAACACAGAATTTGAGGCCGACTGTTTGTCGTTTTTGTTGTTAGATTTTTGTTGTTAGTTATTCAGAGACAAAATTGTTTTAAGAAAGCGGTAATGGAAAAGGGTAACCAAAACAAACTGCAGAGCCTGCCAACAATTCCACCATAATGGTGACGAGTCTCTTTCTGTTAGCTTGTTATCCATCCATCGCAGTTAGCCAAGATTTACACAGTGGGGGACAAACAGGTTGTCAAGTTTCAACAATGATCTGCTGATGTACAGGAAGACTTGCAATTTTGATCTTTTACTGTTTCTAAATGATAGCAGGGACTGTAGTTGTTACCTAGCCTATCATGCATATTAATAAAGTGCCAAGTAATTCTCTTCTAGACATCCATGTTCTTTTTTTCCCCCTTTCATTTATTATATTCTACCACATTTTCAGGCCTACCATGATTCAACTCCTACCCTCAGACGTAACCAAACATCCATATGCACTTGCACACAAAAACGCTCCTTTTGTGTCAAATTTTCCATGCGTGTGTCTCATTATGCATAAATGCCATTACCAGAGACAAAAGCCCTGAACATCTTTCCGTCACATTCACTGCGTCCAAACATTCGTTCCCTCGCCTCTTAAAATCAGCTCTCATTTTCGTGCCGATGAAGCTTTGTTACAGCCTCGATCATACATATACCGATAACCCACACATTTGCTAATCCAAAGTCAAGAACCTCTCCCTAAGCAAACTCACTCCATCATCGTCAACTCAAATTAAATCTTATGGAAATGTAAGCAGATACCCTTCCCTTATTAGAGTAGATGCTTAATCTTCCTTCCTCTCGTCTTTCTCTCTCACTCTATCCATCTTTATCAGACACTTGCAAGTCAAAATTTTCCCCCCCACAAAAAAATTAATTCCATGCTCCACCACATTGATGTGTAACATGAATTGTAAGCCCCCGAAACATGAATCATGGCCGTATGCAGTCTGCAGTTGGTAGGGAAGTTTGATTGAATTCACAGTAATATATGGAAATCTATCCATTCACAGGACAAAGGTACTGAGATCTTGAAACTTTGCCAAACTTACAGAGGTGTTTGTGTATTAAAAGCCGACTGACTGGGTTTGTAGCTCCTGTACATAACACTCATTGACTATCTCGGGAATGTAAGCTATGTCCATTGAAGGGGAGAGACTTGGTGTGGAAGGTATAAACATGTGCTTCTGCTGGAGAAATCTTATCAATGACTTACTACAAGCTGAATGAAAAATTAGCTTTTGGAAAGGGTCCAAGATTAAAACAGCCCTGCTGCACTCAGGCTAAGAGGAGTACAGCAGGCAGTGAATGCTTACAGAGAGATGCAGGGATAAGCTGACTTTTATCTGAGGTTGATGGTGAGGTTGATGGGGGTTTGCGATTTCTCTTTGTGCTGCTACAGAAGGCATGACAGGATAGATCCATGCTGTGTAACAAAACACTAACCAGAGAGTAAATGAATGCTGGTGCCTGGGAAAGAAAACCAGGGGACCACGCTGTTTTTGATGATGAAACTGACAAGTCTGAAGGGATGTGGGCATTGCTTTAGGAAGTGAAGATGTGGGATGGAGTTAATAATGTACATAATTAGAGAGGAATAACAGCTTATGCATCTGGCAATCTGGTACATTTATGTGCGTGAAAAAAAGGAGATGCCTTTTTCTGAGTTTTTTTAAAAAAAAATGGTCTGGGCTGGAATAGTTTTGATTTGTTAGAGGGGTACTTGTTTTACACATTCTGGTGAAATTTGCATTGAAATCCGATGAGTGATTCTCAAGATATTGACAGTTGAAGTTGTCACATTTTCAAACCAAAACGAACTTGAAGCAAGCACATACAACATCATAACCTCACATTAATGGGCTCTCTTATGTTTTTCTTTTAACTTGACAACCAATTATCTCCTCCACAATCCCATGCTATTGGAATGTGGACGCATGAGAGACATGGGAAGTTTACAAACTTCAAATTTCCCATGGGGAGGCTGACATTCAAGGTCACCACAACAGAGTGAAAAACAAAGAAAACAAGTCACTGCTTATCAATTTGAGGAAATGCTGTAACTCCTGCTTGCTTCAAGCTCACTTTAGGTCACAAATGTAGTGGCCTACATATTCATGCTGATATCTGGAGAACTACATGTTGGAATTAAATGAAAGTTCCAACAAATTACTAAGATTTTAGTTCTCCTTCACATATCAAAAAAATTTTTTTGTTTATACACTTCCTTTAAGCCTGCAGTTTCATTCCCCTGAACTGCCAAGGCCTTGTTACTAAATCAGACTAGGATGGTAAAATGGCAACCTGGCTCTAAATATTATAGCTTATTAATAAAATTGCTTTGAAATTTCACAAAATGGTATTCTGTTCACAAAAAATATATACAGGCACATAAGAAACGGTGCATCATCACTCTTTTTACACTGGAGATTTACATTAACTTGCCAGAGACTTAAAGAGGGATTTGGATCACCCCAAGCATGACTTTTACTTAGCGGTAAGCAAAAGTCTCAGTTGGGAACAACTCTTTGATTGACATCAGAGTTACAAAATTCAAAAGATTCAGAGCAGCTCATATTATACAGCATGCACAGAAAGTGTTTTGATTAAACATAAGGACCTTGTATACTCATACTCACCAAGGTATGGCCTTAAGCAATAAAATATGTTTGTGTCTGCACAAGGAGATGCTGAAGAAAGTTACGGGCGGAGCTAGAACTAAGTTAGTTGGGAGAAATGGAAATGTCTGGGAAGAGATTATTTCCCCTTTAAGTAGATAAGTGACCATAACAGGTGTAAAAAGGAGGTAATATGGGGTGAAGGATATCTTGTACTTCATAACATTAATATGCATGGATCAAATCAAATTTGGAAATATGTTTTATGAAACTAACACTATCCTCTTAATCTGACAAAACAAATCTTAATTGATTTCTTCCAAGATTCAGCAGAATCCAGACTGGTATTTTTGCACTATTCAGCCTGATAGTCAGGTCAGAATGAATAACTGGTGTATTCCTTCTCGAAATTGACCCAATCAAACTAAAAATCTTTGCAAGTTTTTCAAGTCTTGTTTACTAAAGTATCCACCAAATCAATCTACCGCAAACACCTAATATTAACAGGCAATGTTACTGTAATAGGGCAATGGCAAAGAGAGCCACCTCCATCCCCCCCCCCTCCACCCACTAACTCTAGTTTACAAACTAACAAAGAAGGCTGCATGTCAAGATCCTGTGAGGATCTAATCCAGAATCTGTGTAATTTTAACACACCTCAAATAAAAACTAAAATAGTTAAAATTAAAAAATAAGAAAAAAAAACCCTCGAGGTTGTCGTAGACTTTCTAAGCCTCTTGCAGACTTTCCTTTTTTCTTTTCTTTTTTTTTTGAGTGTAGCTGAAAATTTCTGGACGTTATATCTTTAAAATATTATCCACTTCTTTGAACATTCAATCTCCTAATATTTTAAGCTAATTTATTCTTTGCAGCAGCACAACAATAGCAGTTCAATAATTATATGTGTACAGCACCAATGCACTGAAGCTTTGTTGAAAGGATTAGCTTACAGTAGCTCAAGTCCTACAGTTTAAAGCCCTACAATATAATCATGAGCTATAATAGTGCAGTCAGCTCAGTAGTAACTTTACTACCAAATACAGAACTGCACACTGCATATTAACATAGGCCTACATGCCTTAATTACTGGCAACAGCTCTTAAACTAGATAAAAGCAATCAAAGGGACTTGCAGTAGCAGGATACAGGGAAGTTTCCCTCAGAATTCTTTACTCTGGATGCAATCTACATTTACTATAACTGACAGTTGCCTTCCTTCCTCTGAGCATTTCCTAAAACTGTTTTAATCTTCTCTATTTTCACATGGTGCTTTCTATCTGTCAGCATGCAGATAATCTTGCTAAAGATTGATGCAAGGCACAATTAATGTATAATTTATACAGATAGGCCTATATTACTGGAATATATGGCTGACAGCTATAGCCATACAGAGTCCCTGCAATGTTTATTGAAAGTTCACAGTATGTCCTACATTGTATTTTCACACCTGTTTTTGACAAACAAAGAAGGCACTAAGCTGCTTTATTTAATCCTCTTCAAAATATTTGGCACAAAATCTGTAGCACAAAAGCTAATGGAAGGAATCAACTTCATCGATGCAAAGTAGTTCAAGAATTCCACTTTTTAGGTTGAAATGTCAATGATACAGGACAAAAAGAAATTACCTGTAGAAGGTAATTCATTTTCTTATTTTTCCTAAATTCATTTAAATTTCAAAATGGGCCGTCCTTTCAATGAATCCCATCACCACAATAAAACCTATCAATGACAAGCTCTACCTCCTGAAAAGCTATTGCTCCCTCCTCCTCGTCCTCCTCCCTCCTCTACCATCCTATCTCCCCTCTACCCCAACTCCTACTCATTAACCCCTTCTCACTGTTTAAGTTTAACTTTCAGAATGCTGTACCACAAACTTGTATGCTGATTACCAGAAAACCTTAACTTCCTTTACCAAAGCTCTGTCTTTTTCTTGCTGTTTTTCAATCTTCCTCACCTACCATACCCCTATTGTCCCTCTCCCATCAACCTGAACAATGTAGATGAAAACACTTCTCTTAGAACTTCAAAAAATTTTTCCATCTTCTTAAAGACCCTAGGCAAGCGTCACCAAGGTATTTGTGGATCGAAGTGCCAGAGCTAAAACAGGACTCACCTTGTTTCCATGACAACAGAGTAATGACAAGAACCAGCTGTATTGACCAACATCATACCTGAAATTAATAATACCAACAAAATAAATTATGGATTTTAATATGGTAGAGTATATTCTATGAAATGCAGGACAACTTCACAATTTGAATTAATAATTAATTGATTTATACCATTACCTCTTTTAAAGGAACAGGCTCTTTGCTTGTTACTTAAATGATACCTTGTGCAACTTGGGTTAGTCAAGTATACAGTTGCACCCATTTATCACGCTGACCGAGATACCCAGCTACGAGAAACACAGATGAAAAACTCAGACCATGTTTGGACCTCTTTGCCTTATTTATAGCTATCACATTTAAAGGAGAACTGACGGCTGGACCCCAATGGCTACCACCTAGTAACTTAGGAGGCACAGTGCCAAAACACCTTTCAAATTATACTCCGAGGTTCCAGAGGATGGTAAAATAAGGGTTGCCAGGGTAAAGTCTGGTAGTCACTAGTCATCATACCTGCTCAATTTTAGTATCGCTAAAATTTCACCTAAAAGTGATGAAACAACACAGGAAAGTACCAAGTAGGATTTCACCAGTGGAGGGGGGATAGGGAAAGGGGACGGGGAAAGGGGAGTGGGAAGAGGATGGGAGAGAGTGGAGAATAGATAATTTTGGGTTGTATTACAGTAAAATGATCACCACTAGAAAGGATATGGGTAGGAAAAATTAGGAATCTGGAAAGCTCCTTTCATTTCAAAAACTATGGGAAAGTTGACTTTGCAGGAAATCTCATAAATTTTCACAAATCCTGAGAAAGGAAGTTCCATGACCCCACTAACAAAGAACCATGCAAAGAAATGCTTTTGAAAACTGATTTCACGCCAGTTCTTCAAGAAGAAAAATTGTTAGGACCTGCTAATAAGTCAACCCACTCCTTGGGCCTCCTACTGTACTCACCCCTAGATCTCTTGTTATCCTACTAATTAATAAACAGCTACAGAGCTTACAGAATAATAAATAGAGGGGGAAGAAAATGTGGCAAAAGATAGAGACTTGAGCATGTTATGTCTATGAGGGCAGCATTGCAAATTTAGTATGAAGTTTAGACCTGGCATACAGATGGCTTCAGAGAATGTCTTTTCCCCGCGTTAGATGGATTGTCCAATAGTAGTAACAGGTGAGTTAAGAAGGAGGGAAATAGATAACATGATTACCATATAAGCCTTTGGGTAGGCTATCCCACCAAACTACTTTAGAGTTGAAATTCTTGCCCAACAATCAAGCAGTTTCACCTTTAATGCTGATGTGTTCTCTTAATATGCTATCTTGTGCATTAATTGCTAGTATTCTAAGGTGAAAAAAAAATCAACTTGAGTTGTTCATCTTTGCTTCAAGCCATGACTGCTGAGAAAGTTTTAACACAATTGAATACAGGCACAAGTCATATTTTAAGGCACACATTCGTTTTAGCATGTTGGCAGTTTTGCATCAAATTTAGTCTTTTAGTCTTCTCCAACATCAGAAATATGTAGATCTGTTCAGTAAGCCTGTATACATTATTGGCCCTCCCCTTAATAAACTCACTGGTATGCTTGTTATAAATGTATAATGGCTGTAGCCACCTTGCTCACATGTACCACACCTCTGTGATATCACTGTAAGAGTCATGACTACATTCAGAGTGACAACTCCTACAATTGCACGCACAAAACTCCCAAGCTATTAAAATTACCCAAGCCTTATGCTAACAAAACTTCAGGCGCAGTTAATGGCACCTGCACATGTATGCAAAAGTGAGCTATGAAGCTAACCGCTGGCTGTAGGCTGTGGGGTAGAGAGGGCACTTTGCCATCTCCTACCTTCAACCCCCCCCCCCATGCCAACCCCTAAATTTACTAAATAAGTATAATCTCTAACATAATCAGCTCACAGCTTTGCAAAAATAGCACCATTTTACACCCAAGCCAGGACCAACATGTTGCCCCTCTCCTCAGCACCTTTCCCAGGGTGGCACCCATGTACAGGTGAAAAAGGAATGGTCTGGGTGTCAACATATATTTTTTGTCAGGAAAATGGGCTTTTGTTGATTTTGTTAAATTAAATCATAATAATTCACTGATAAAGACAAACTGCCTAGGTAGCTAGTAACACAAATGTGCTATGCGTTACACTTAATATGGTGGTGCAAAAATCCAGACGCCTAGCCTGGAGAAAGCGCCGTCAGGTTGCAAATGTTGTCGCTACTAAAGCGTGATTATTTGCTAAGCCCTACTGCTACTTGGTTTTACAAGGATACGGAAGATGATGTCTCCAACTGCATGTGGTGGTTAAAAGGTTTCCTTTATACAAAGTAGAAAGTGGCAGGAAAACTTGGGAGCAAAATTATTTCATCCTGTGTATTTTTTTTTCTTTTTTTTTTTTCTATTTCTGCCTGACAACAGGGGACAAATCCTATTGTTACAACAGAGGTAAGCTAAGGCTTAGCAGTAGTGCTGATTTCATAGATAATCTCATGTAATTACAGGGTTGGTTTTTTCAGGTAGTGCGTGGCAAACCTCGGTTTACTTTGGCTTGTGTTAACCATTTTGTTGAACAAAATGCAGGTACAATGACAAATTCATGCAAGCAGAATAAAACACACAGTACAGCAATGGAAAAATTTTTCTTGTTCACTGTGAAAGTATCAGATAAGTCCTGCCCACTTGATGGTTCCGATGAGATGATGGACAAGTGTTCCAATGTTTCGACATGTAACTTAAAATGTTACATGTGCTAAATGAGTGTGATAAATTTTGATGAATTTCGATGAGTCCAACTTGAGAGTTTGTCAACTGTAATTTGCAAGACCATTGATGAAATACCTGTTATAAGTGTAATCTGAAGGTATGGATATTTTTATGTCAGCCTATCATGAACCTTACGGAAAGCATTGCAAGCTGTAGCCTAAGTATGTAGGCCTATATACATATATTCTACAACACAATTATAGGTCAATTTTTTTCCGGAATGAGCAGTCATATACTCTTATTTTCAAACGAGAGTTAAACATTACAAATATCCTCTTATTTCTTTCACAATTATTTTTCCTGATGTGGTGGAAAATGAATTGAATACCGTTTACTGCACACGAAGGGAAACCATGGAGTACCTCTGCATAAA
>WURT03062305.1:2886-18113 GCA_009936505.3 Holothuria glaberrima | reverse complement strand
AATTTTTCCTTACAATGAAATCCTGCCACTGGAATAAGATGCAAGTCCCCACACCTCCCTTTACTCATAACACAACACTGTTTTTGTATAAAATGTTAAAACTTTGCTGTGATAATTCTAATAACGATCTTACCCTACAGCGTACAGCAAGCTCATGATTATATGCAGTACACTGTCATCAAGTGCGTTAGGTACACACCCACTGCACAGTATACAACAACCACTGAAAACCTATTACTCCTGTAACTATAGCAGACAGTTTGAAAGCCAGAAATAGACAGACACTGGCTTGATAAATTACAGTGCAAATAACCAGTAGACACACTCTCATAGAGCTGTTCGTCTGCATATATATGAGCCTGCCCAGCCAGTTGGCTGTCTAGACAGATGACGAAAACAATGCAATGTCCAAACAATCTCCAAAATGACAGTCCTTGAAAACAAGGTAGGCTAGCAGTCTGTTTGACTGCAATGGAACACTCGCAATTCAATGGAAGTGCCTATACCTTTTAATATAATGAAATTTTTTAAGACTTTCTTTGACACGAAACCATCCATTTTCAAGATTTGTGAAAAAAGAATTTTGTTGGAAAGGAAGAAAATGGCACTTGTGAATCCCCCAAAGTGTATGTACATGTGATGGCATTATACATTTAATTTTCTATACGAAATATTCTGACACAGTCAACCTTACAAAATAGATGGAAAATAATTTCTCAATCTATTCAAGCTTTCTTAAGCTCTCTATTAGGCACGACCTAAATATTTTTTTTTGCTGAAATGTGATTACTTTTCTGCTAATCTGGCATCACGTGTAGGAACCGATTCTTGCCACTGATTATTTTCAGTTTTGATTGATGTTTGCATAATGTGTTAATACATTTCATCTACCACAGACTGTACTTCTAGATATATGGCTAATTACCATACAGTGCACATTCACCTCCACACCCTCTTTTTTTTAGGTAGGAGAAAGGAACTTCAAATGAACTTTCAAAAAATGTCTGTAGCTTCAGCATCAATTTGATCACATTTACAAGATTAAAATGCTCCAATAAACTTGAAACCCCCAAAATGTATACAACATAATAGTTATATCTTTCATTCCACTCTTGTTTTTTGCTCATGATGCCCCCCTCCCCCACCCTCTACCTCCAACCAATTACACTACAATTAATACACCAACAAAAAAAGATGTAAATAATCCTATTACACAGTTTAGAGGTTAGCTGAAAATTATGTAATCTCTCAATTTCCCTTTTTTAATGATGGGTCATTTGAAAGGGACAACCTATGAGGAATACCCTGAATGTGAATTCTATGTGAAAATTCCTGCAGTTTACTTCATCATCTATGCAATACTTATAGTTTTAGCTGGAATTGTCAGACACAACTTGAGCAATGACCTAAGAAAAGAACACAGATATCCCGACTATGGGACATTCAATTGTATGTATTTCATAAAAAACTCTTCACTCCAAAATATATTTTTAGCGTGGGATATCAAAATTCTCAGTTAGTGATGGCTCTTTGATTGACAGAAAAGTTTGAAAATTCAAAAGATGCAGAGTAGCTCACATTCCACACAATGCAGACAGAATGCTTGGATTTACACATCACAGCATTGCAAGCTCACCAAGACATGGCCTTAAGCAATAAAATAGCTTTGTGTCTGCACAAGGAGGAGCTTTATACAGTTATGGGAGGAGCTACAAGTTGCTTAGTTGGGAGAACTGGAACTGTCTGGAATGACCAGAATTGCCCTTTAAAGCTGTCACCCCTCTTACGGTATATTAGGAAACAAATAGCAGTTGAGACTCTCTGAAGCAACCAGCAAAAATTCTGTGTGAATCTGAGAAGTTTGACACCCAGATATCTCCAAGGCACTGAGCATCTTAGAACCAGCTGTTACTGAGGTGTGAAACAGTCAGCAAAAGGGCTAACCAGGGGCCCAGACATTCCCTTTGAAAAGAAGCGGCTTACAGCAATTGAAGTCCCAATCAATGGAAAGGATCTTTTCAGAGGGTGTAACTGTGCACAAAAGAGGTTACGTAATAAGCAGACTTTACAAGGTAAGCTCGCTGCAATCCTGAACAAATTGGCACACAGTAATAGAAGCAAGCATGTGTGTAACACACAAATGTACAGTACACAAGATAGCTACAGTAACCAGAGCTCTCGGTCAGGAAACACTTTCTTTCAGGGCCATCAAGGACCAGTCTTACTGGGCACTGTCTTATATGTATAAAGTAGTGTGAGTAAATGAATTTCATACTAGTATAAAAATTTATTAAAAGTCATAACTATAAAAAATACAATCTGTTGTGCTGTACAGTGTAAAGAACATACAAAAGGAGTAAAATGATAAGATTCTTACAAAACAAGAAAACTAGAGTACACAAAAAAAAGCTTGAAACAGGTACTATACCTCTCCAGTTTTGATTTAAAAATATTAATGGAGGTTCCAACACAGTTTAAGACCAACAGCTGTTGTCTTCCAAAGGAGAGGACCAACCATTGTTCGTGTCTTATCTGTCAATGGTAATTTCATTTTCTACTGACACGAGACACAACCAGGCCTCGATTTTAAGAAAATTTTACGGTTGCCCATCGGATAACCTGTCTGCCACTTTTTGGTTGTCCGAAAGAAACTTTAGTGGCCCAAGCATGAATGTTGCAGTAATCCTAACAGTCATTTGTTGTCTTTTTGCATTAACTTTGGTTGTCCATCAGACAACCAACCCTGTACTGTTTGGTTGTCCCTCACAAATTTTGGATGTCTCGGGCGACCGGACTACTGTTAAAATCGAGCCCTGAAAACTCTTGCTACTATACTGTATTTGTCACTGTTTACTACCAAGTTTGTCTGACAATTGTCTGCAATTTGATGGAATACAAGTCAAACTGAAAACAAACTAATTCCAAGGGCCAGGAGATATTACCTCTTCCCAAGAAGCAAGCATGTTGAACTTCCCACAAGTTTCACAGGTCTCCACAAAACAGCAAATTTCCCCAAATTAGCATGTCTTCCCCCTCCCCCCCCCCCCAACAAAATTTTCTGGCAAGGAGCTCCCCCAGATTCCCATCCATTTACCCATGCATATAAGAAAGAGAAGTACTGATTTACTTCTTACTTGAAACCATTCATCTCTGTCTTGAACTTCTATAAAAGGTTCCCAAAGCCGGTTAAACTAAAAGTCACCAACTAAAGAGTATTCTGATCCATATTACATTTGTCCTCTACAAAATTAAAGGATCCTTTTCTAGGGACAAATAATGATACTCTTAGAATTTCAATAACCGGTCTGTGATATCCAACAAAATGGACAAAAAAAAAACTTATAAAGTCAAATCAGAATGATGTATGTAATTTGTCTTGATCAAAATTATAGTATGGTGAATAGTAGGGAAAATCCCTTTCACAACTTAAATAGAATTGTCTATCATTATTGATACTATAAATTCAAAATAAGTTCATCTACATGATATGAAGGTGATGCATCAAATTTAAAACAACTGCTGCCAGTCCTGTGACACGCTGGGCTGGTAAAGCTGGCCAGAAAAATTAATCACTGGAAAAGGTTTTACCAAATCAAGTCACACCTGACTCTACAGGTAAATCTGCTGGTTATTGAACTGATCATAATTTACACATATAAAATGACTTTAAGTTACTAATTTAATTTACCCCCTTTTCCATTATAAAACTGATATTTCGCAGGAAAAAAAGCAATGTGATCCTTCCTTATGATACATTGTGTTTCTTCAACATCTTTCAAAAGGCTGGACTGATTTTCACAATTCTGCTCACAGTATAACTTAACCAACAAAAGTGTCATGAAAACCAGTCTTTCATGGGTGGAAAAAGTTGGGAAGCTGGGAGGCATCTTCCTAGGAAATTTGGGCATTTGGAGAGAATTTTTTGTACATGAAAATATCGAAAGAATTGTGGAAAATTTTACTCCCTTCCTGGGATATGAACATTTTCCCTAACATCGCCAGTCTTTTAATCTGTTGAAAGACCTAGGCTCACGTTTTCCCTGGAAATATAAAACGATAAAATATAAACCTTATGCATATGATGTCACAGAGCAAAAAGTACACCCTCCTTTGGAGGAACATGTGTATCATTGCAAGTTACACCAACAAATGCAGACAGCTGATTCGTCAACCAATCGGATACGCACGTAAGTCTTCTGCACGCATGCAGCGAATTCTACTGCGCACAGCCACATGCTCATTGTCTTCCTCCAAACATGACATCAGTGTGACGTCAATGCATAAGGTCTATTACCAAAATTTATATGCACTTTATGTACATGACATCACAGAATAGAAAGAGCGCCCTAAATGGAGGCAAGTGCATATCACTGCAACTTACACCAACAAATGCAGACAGCTGATTTGTGTATCGGTCCTGTTCCATGGCTCTATTTTGATAGGAGTGAAACTTTACCCTTGACATAAATAATTAGAGCACCAAACCCATCTCTCAATAAGACTACAGGACCATTTAGAATTAAGGGGGTGGAGGCCCCACAAGTTTTCTTATCATCAGACAAATTTTGCCTGAATTTCCACAAATTTTGTCAATATTTTGAGGTTGTCCAAAAAATTTTGGGAAAGTGCTACATTCCCCTACCCCTTGCCCCAAATACCTACCCCCCCCCGGGTCCAGTATGGCATATCGCCTCTGTTTTTGTAATTAATTAAGAAAGAACATCACAGTTAGTTGCAAGTCCAATTAAGTTTCTCACTGAGTAAATACAGGGGAAACATGCTCAAATACTGGCAAGTTTCTTACAGTACCCACAAGGCCATGGAGCTTTTTGCAAATTTCCTTGGACAATGATTATCAAGTTTCCTGATTACTGAAGTACTCTAGTATAAAAACACAGTACACAATATCAGCATACAGTAACTGATGATTGATGTATATGTCACAAGGGACAGAGATAGAATATCTTGCAGATTGATGGTAAAATTGATTCAGAAATATTTTTGTAAGCTGATACTTATCTAGAAGCTCCATTTGCAATGCATCTGTTCACCACTGAAGAACAGGAGACACACAAGTACTCCTTGGGAGTATAGGACTACCCACAATTACCAACAAAAAAATTGATCATTATGCAAGGTTTGAATTTTCCACCTCCAACATGAATACACATTACCTAATTAATATGCATATGTGTATGGGGTGTGGAAGGAGTGACTCACAGGATTGGTCTTGTGTAATCCTCTATTTTTTTAACCTTGGGGTTTGATGAATTCCTTTTTCATACTCGGATAAAAGGCTAGCTCTTTTCTAATTCCACTGGCCCAAATGAATACAACTTGGCCAATCAGTGATGTAGCCAGCCTGTATTTGTGCATCAAATGTTGCACAATGCAGAGAAATTTTGCAAAAAAACATGCAACGAGAAATTTCTGCAAAGGTATTTACTTCAAAGAGACCACCTTGATTCTATTTTGCATAGAATAAGTCATTGCAAGAGATACTTCTCACCTCATTTGCAAGGTCAATTGGGTCAAATATTGCACCAGTTGCCATCCAGGAACCTCTCCAATTGGAAACTTTTTCTAAAGTTGGGGGGAGGGGGGGAAAAGAAGAGGCACAACCTTCTCTCCCCTCAGACCTCTCCCCAGACTTTACATTAAGACTGTCACACTGGGAAATTGACCTAAATCACTATGGCCAATGCAATGGACAGTATACACACAGCATAATTGTAGTATATGGCAGTGCCTTCAGCCTGTAACCACCATGTTCTTGCACAGTAACAGAACCAATTTTTGTTGCCCATCAATTTTAGGCAAATGGTTTTGCTGTTGAATTAAAAGGACGAAAATATATAACACTACAGCTAAAGGTGATTCCCTTTAGTGCATTATAAATTTATGTTGTACATGGTATGCACCGCCAAGTTCTTACATTATTTTGATCAAAACATGCACAATTTGGGGATTTTTTGGTTATAACAGTTACGGTGGATTTTGCTATTTCAAATATCAGTTTTTCAACCAGTACTTGTTTTACAGTAGTTTTTTTTTTTAAGACAAAGGTTGCTTGCCTCATAGGTTACTCAATACTGAGCACTGCATTTGCCTAAGTGAACTTCTTGCCCAGGGTCAGCGATTTGTCAAAGCCTTTTCAGTCTTCATATATCGTGGTCAGTTGTGATGTTGATAGTTCCCAACAAGCTCATTTTTGAAGTAATAGTTCCCAAGTTTGAAGAATGTTATTATCACAGTTTGTAAGTAACGTGCAGATAGTTTTTCAGGGGTTTATGTCATAAATAACAAGGCCTACACTGTTACCTTGGTCTCACGTACCCTACGTCAACCGGCGTAACCTTGTGTTTATACCAAGGCAAAACCGCAGGTAAACTGTGATTTCCAGTGTGTGTTCGCATGTACCCCGGGTTCAGTTGACTGGGTTGTTACGGAAGTCAATAAGTTTCTCGTGAATTTTCTCTTGCTTGTTAGGTAAATCATTATTTACAGGCTACAGCAGAAATGAAAACACCCTAAACTGGTAGAAGTAAGGCTTAACTTATACAAGTATTCGGTCACTAAAACATATTTCAACCGGCCTGGAAATTATCTCGCCCTTTCTGTATACTGTGTCTGGCTATGGACTTGCATTTAGAAGTAGGCCTAGGGAAAAATTATGAAAAAAACAATCTCGAATAATTTGCTTTCTCCAAGGGAAATAGTTTCGCCACACAGCAACTAACGGTAGTTCATTTATTACAATACCAGTCTGTTTTGTGTGTACAATACTGATAGGAAGTGGAGTTCATACAGCTCCGTACCTGTGATCTATGGTTGATTACACAAACACGCCTGTTTAAAACCGCAGAACCCTACGTTCGGAGGTGGATCGAAATTTTAATACCGACCCCAAGTAAACCCGTGTTCTCACGTTACTCGTGCTCAGGGTAACACGGTGTTACCCCGAGCGCGCGGTATGTGAGACCACACTATTTGCAAACAACCACATCATTGTTTTTGCATACTGTTTAAACAATTGTCTCTAAAGTCAAAGCAAGTATGAGGAGAATTTCGTTGAATTTAGCAGATCCAGATGAAATTTTCTTTAACATCTCCTTGTATCTTAAATTCAGTTACCATAGTTTGGGAATCGCGCTTAAGCCACTGCAATATTGTTTAGAGCAAAGCAGGCTACTAAGGGTTTTACATTCAATACAGTTTCAACAACATAATATTGAAGCAAGAATATGAAAAGCAGCTTAAATGTGTCTAATTTTTAGTGTCAATATTAGGAGACCAACAATATAGCAGCTTTTCAGCCTTCAAGGTCCTAACCAACCAATGCCAGAGAATTGTAGTTGGTCTATACAAAGGAACTAAATATACAGCAAGACATGAAGAGCCTGTTCTGATACAAAAGTTCCCTAAAAATTGTCAAAAAACTAAAATGCAAAGCCTAAGTCCTTATCTTTGTGCATTCTCAGACAGCATTGAAAAATCTAAGGTCTGCTATCTTTTGAGTACAAGCCAACATCTTCACAGTTGGTATATTATTCCACAACTTGACCCAAGGGTGATCTCTTCAGGAGTGATATATCACTGACACAGGAACATTCGGCTGGCAATTTAGAAGAATTAACACTTGAAAAATTCCTCTCAAACAATTTTAAAAATGCTACATTGTGGGGTTTTGAAGCCAAAATATGAAACAGGTGGGGTTTATTCATGATTCAAATGTTTAACTTTTCCAAGAAAACCACAAATTCCTATTACTGTAGCACAAGCATGTACCCCATCCACACAGTTGATACCAGTTGCAAAGCAAATTTCCGCAAAATTCCGATCCACTGACACCCCTGGTACTCTTGTCAATGGTATGTGACAGACACCACAAAGGTTGAGTGAGTGATCATCAGATATGAATGAAAAAGTTGCCAAAGATTGAACAAAAGTTCAAATGGGGCAAAGCAAATTCCAGTTTATTGTACTGCATGCAAATCTTACAAAACACATTCCTGAACAGTTTTGAAAGACAGCAGGCATTCGGCTAAATTATAAATTTTGATGATAATCCATACTACATCTGCAGTAATGTGTGCTATTTCACCATATGTACATATTCCATCCCTTATTATCTACCCTCAACCTAGAAAATCAATAAAAAAAATACAGGAAGTTGATGAAAGTATCCTGGTTTGCAGCTAGACCAGTTTTGGTGGCACTCCAAGTAAAGACTCCAAATAAAGTACATATCAAGCAGAACATATAATGGTTGAAAAGGAATGATACAGCCTTCTCTTTGATTTCTCTGCCTTGCATACATATAGGCCCTACTATATGAACAGAATTTGAAATGTACCCAAAAAAGTAGGTTTTCCTTCCTAGTTTCTTCAAAACCAATTCATCTCTCATATTCAATACAGTTGGCAGCGAAGTAAAAACTGGGCGGTGTGCTCTTAATGACTGGTGAACCCTGCATGTGAAAAGGCAGTGCTAAGTGCTACTGTACCATCCAGCCCCACCCACCATAGCTGCAACCCTGCATGCAACAACAGGAAAGTATTAAGCTACTTTAGATGGGTTTTTTCCTCCCATACTTATAAGGTAGGCCTACATGGTTGTTTTGCAAAGCCAGCATGGAAGTAGCACAGTGGGACTGAGCAAAACCAAGACAGCAAGAAGTAGGAAGAAATTTGGCTAGATAAGGTATATCTCAAAGGTTTTCTCCATCAACTATTTGGGTCATTATTCTTTTCACAAAGTTGAAAACTCGGCATGCCTCACTGAAGGCTACTGTCGATATCCTGAACTGCCAATTATTCTGCAGCTTTAACATACAATGATGAAGAATATTTAGCTATTTCTGTCTACCCTAAAACAACTTTAGTCTTGATATTTCATTGCTAGCAGAAGCTTGCACATCAACCTCAACTCTTGCCCCAGTTGAGACATGACAAAAAGAAATCTACATGAATCTTTCAAATCATATATATACTATAAAACATCTTTGTCAAGTGCCCTGAATTACAGGAATTCAAGCACTTTATTAAACACAGTATATTGTCATTACAGTTGCCTACAATGATTGGGTTGGAATAAAAAGGAAAAAAATTTGTCCCAAACGTTGTTGGGTGAGAGATATTGCACTCATAAAAAACAACTTTGTCAATAAGGCCCTCACAAATGAGGCGTGATGCTATGCAATGCAAGCAGTGGTTCTGCCAGAACTCAAAAAAGAGGGGGATTTATTTCTGCTAAACCTTGATTCCAAATTGATGCTGTCCTTGGCCAAAGTTTCAAGGGGACAAAAGCTTACTCCAAGGGCCTTGTGAGGTGCAATTTGAGGAGATTTAAAGGTCATTTATGTATGTCAATTCAAACATTGCTGCAAGAGTGTCCTTTTAAAGTAAGAAATCAAGATATTGACAATTTAATACATTTTTATGGATATGAAAAGAGCAGAATTTTACCCCCTCCCTCCCCTTATAGAAAGGGGGAAATTAATTCCCTCTTCCCCCTGACAAAAACCCTGGCAAGAGAATACAATACAATAAAGTTGAAAATAATGTAATTACTAAGACCCTTACACACTTAGTAGTGCAATGCAACGTGACCCAATAAGATGCTACAAAACTGAGTTGAAATAATTACAACTTTCACCCACTTGTCACCAAGTGATATTTTGTGTGACCAATGAAGAGATTGCTATTTCATTTGTGATCACATGACTACTCTGTCACTGGAATATGGCTGAAAGAAAAAGTCTCATGCAGTGTGAAAGGGCTGGCAAAATTTTTACCGTGCTATATCATATCTTATCCTGTGCATCAAGTTTTGTGGGTAAGAGGTGTGTCATTTTACCCAACAGTTTTCAGTCACAGAATTGCTCAAAGGGTACACCAGGGGTTTGTCAAATGTTGCGGCCAATGAATGACCATGTCAAGGAGTAGTGAGGTGCATCATTCAATTGATATGTGAACTTATTACAAAGCTGAAAAGCCATAATCAACCATGTTCATCATCATGACAGTGTATGAGTTTTAAATTCAGCAGTGTTGTTTTGTCTGGAGGAGCACTTGTCCTACCTTGTGGGGCTATGCTATATTGTATCTAGCGGTATCTGTATGGTTTACAGTCATTTCGCCCAACTAACAGTATGCCCCCAAAAGGCCAGTTTGGCCCCAAGTGATGATCAATTTCCCAAAAGAGCTACCAGTTTGCCAAATGAGTACCAGGCCACAAAATTCACGAAGGCCATGGAGGTCATGGCTGCCGAAAGTTTTGTTATGGCCTCCGATAGTCTTTTCCATAAACTTATCGAAGGCCACTTTTGGCTGGCGATGTATCACTCGGTATACATGTGTAAATACAGAGCTCTGTCTACATTAAGACTGTACATTAAAGGACAATTCTCCTCATCCCAGACAGTTGCAATTCTCCCAACTATGCAAATTGTAGCTCCTCTCATAACTGTATAAAACTACTCCTTGTAGAGACACAAACCTATTTTATTACTTCAAGGTTACGTCCTGGTGAACATGCAAGGCTATAATGTGTAATCCAAGCACTCTCTCAGCATTGTGGGGATTGTAAACTACTATGCATCTTTTGAATTTTCAAACTTTGCTGTCAATCAAAGAGCAGTAACCAACTGAGAATTTTGATACCCCTACAATTAAAATATACTTTGGGGTGACGAGTGTATGGCTTTAACTCATTAAGTGCTTTGAGTTGCCTAATCTACAGTACTCGATTGTACACTGAAGTGAACAGCGTCAGGCTACTATGTTTTGGCCTTGGATGAGAGTTTTGGCCTAAGACTAACCTAAAAATTGTTGGCTACTAAGGCCATATTTGGCCTTGGACTAGGAAAATTAATTTTGTGGCCAGGTACAGTACCATCTGCATACTGAGGACAGCTGTGTATCATGTGTGTATAGTACAAGAAGAAAAATTACTGCATACTTCTTCTCGAATACTGGCAGGGCTGATACTTTTAGCATATTTAGCAACAGAAGTCTCAAATCAAATTTCTTATATTAATGCATTTATCGATAAGATGACGCACCCCACTACCCCTCCCCCTTCCCCCAGCATGGTCAGTCAAATGTGCATCATTGACCAATGACAGTGTGACCCACATGTGCGTCATTGTGCCAATATTGCCAGTCACCTGAGTGATTTAAGAGTCATGTTACCTCAGATGTCAGTCACTTTACTGACCAAAGGGATGAGTCATTGTGGGTCGTTTGTTGCCCACTGTACAATGATGACAACCTTCTGCATTGTTCCACATGTACAATCATAACTTTTGTTACTTCAATTGGGTGACTCGCATGTCTTTCATAATCACAAATTGTTCACCAGTTTGCTCACTGAGGAGTGTGTAAATGTACGTATCATTTGTCAATGAAGTTGTGGACAATGACTGACCATGTCTGGGGGTAGTGGAGTGTGTCATGCAGTAAGTGCATTCATGCATCTGGCATCAACAGTCCCTTCAGGTAATTTGTTCTTCTCCTTTATAGTTCTCGGAAAGGACAACTTGACCAGGCCAACTTGTACATATTGAGATGGTAGTCCAACTTGTACATATTGAGATGGTATGAAAGTTGAAAAACTTTTGCATGCTCCTTCTGCCTGAGGTCATACCACATCACTGGCATTAGGTATTGTGAAGGCACTGAACAAGGCCACGTTCAAATCTGTGAATGCTGTGCAAAATTGTATTGTGTTGTTGGTACTATTATGACAGCAGTGTTGCCTATTACATGAGTGTAGGGAGAGAAGCTCATCTGCAAACCACAAAATATGGTTAAATTTATAGCACTCACTCATAATGGTATCCTTGTCATAAGTGCTTCAGAGATTACTGATTTATGAGGCCACTTAATTTAACTCTAACCTAACACCTAAACAGACTTAACCCAACCTCTAAACCCCAGACATAGTTGAACCCCAGGTGGAGCCCCTGACCAAACACCATTTTAACAATTTACGGTGAGATTCTCACCTTAGCTGCATGTGCTGACAACCCATTTTGTTACGAACAGTGGCCATATGTAATGGCCACAAACACATGAGGCCAGATGCATGCACAACACATGAGTGGTCTTCTTATGTTCCCTGCTCAGTCAGCTCACGCAGAAATTAAGAAATTCATCTCTCTGTCTAACATGAGAAATTTCAAAGTGTCTAAATGAAGTTAACTTGCAGAAAAGATTTGCTACCTTGGCATATGTAATGTAATGCCTGAAATTTTCATTTTTTCTTTTTACATATACAAATTATTTAGCCTAACACTTTTCCTTCTTAAGTTAGAGTGGTCGTGAGTGTTTCTGCCTATATCATCAAGGTTGCGACTTATTTCAGACAATAATAAGATTAATCAAGGCTAGGCTTAATGCACTAATCAACTGAATGACGCACCTCACCAGGGTTGTAGCTAGAAAGATCAGAGTGTGGGATGCAAATCATGAAAATAACTATCAAAGCGTAGCGCTGCCGTCACTTGGCTTGGAGAGTTTACAAAAAAAAGTGGCAAAAACATGCTTCCCAGATTGCAGGAAATGGTACTTCCTGTGTCTTTTTCTCAATTTAATATCATGTTGACGATGATGATGATGATGAACATCCTATATTACTGGGACCACGCCATTGGGCGGCTTCTATGATTAGCCTCTGCAATTCACAATTGGCTCCTTGATCTCTCCATATTCAATGTCCTATTCTAGAATAGGAAGAGGCCCTAGGCCTAGGCTACTTCATTTTGATGGTATTTTCTTAGTTCAACATTTTTGACATAAAAATGGGAATATCTCGAAGACATTTGGTAGTCCATTCGTAGCAGATTTAGGGTAATAGTGGGAAATGTGTGATAGGTACCTTATTGTAACTGTTACACATTTTGTCAACACTACAGTGGGCAATGACTGACCATGTGGGTAGTAGGGTGCGTCATTCAATTGATAAGTTCATAACATTGAGCTAGTATTGGTAGGCCTATCTAAGTTAGGCTAGGAAATGCACATCTTCAGTTCTATTGCCAAAGTTGTCCAGCCTAGGCCTATAGGCTATCCTAGCCATGCCCTAGTTAACATAAGCCTAGGCCAGGCCCTAGGCTTATTCGGTCCAACCAGCATAGGGCCTAGGCTAGGTCCTATGCAAGGTAAGCCTAAGCCTAGGTTAGGCCCTAGCCTACTTTGTTACTTATCCCAGCCTAGTTGGGGGCCTAGGCCAGGCCAGTATCTTTTCGAGAGGCAGACAGGGCGTTGCCGAGTTCACAAGGGGAATCATGCAGACCTTTGATGTAGGCTAGAGTTGGAGCAGCAATGGTATGACACACGAATTACTATTTTACTAACCTGTAAACAGGCTTCAGTGAGGCTAGGGCCGCTAGGGCAGCTGGCTACTCGATCGAGTGAAATTAAAGTAGCCTAGCCTACGCTAAAATATAAGTTTTTAATATGTTAGTTGTTACTTTAGTTGTAACTTAGCAGCATGCCCAATGATTGGCAGTACGTCTTACTCAGCTCTTACTAGTCTTACTCTTAGTCTTAGCAACTTACCGGCGAATCGATTTATACTCCTGTCCATAGACATTCGATCAAGCACGTGTTGGTCTCAGTTCAAAATAAAAAAAAATCCCCCATTTCAATAAATCAAAGAGAAATGCTTCCGGATCAAAGCTGGTGATACTGTATCTTCCATTCAACACGACGCAGGCTTCATAGTCAGTGACGGGGAGTTTTATTTTGGGGAAAATACATCGGGGTAAAAAGTTCACCCCATTCGCGGTTCCTGCTCCTCAATTGCAAAGCCCGTATAGTGTTCGATCACTACAAACTGTATGTGTATGTACGTACTGATCAATGGGGTAGGTATGTATGCAGCTAGCTAGCGCATACGGCACGCATGTACGTAGCTCCATGGGCAACTTTTAGTTACAAATATATAGGACTGAGTGAAGTTGCATTATAACAGAACTTAAATGGTACACAGTCAGCTGCAATGCAATGTGCGTAATGTAATCCTAGTGTTAAATCATATTACACCGAGCATCGGATAGGACCTACGCACACAATGATTATAGCAAGCTCCACACACAGTACGTTCAGTGTGACGATATGGATCGACCTCCAAATCATTAGTGTACTACGAGCTGTAGACCAGACAGCATAATAAGGTGGCTAGAGAGAATTTTTTTGACGCGCTTTATTTCTCCTTGTCCACGGCCAGAAAAGAACACCCAAAAAACGTCTCTTTCATATGAATTATTAATAACAGGAAATAGAAATGATTGCGAGGCGAGGCAAAACTTAATTGATTCTGGAATTTGGAAATAAAGTCATAAATTATAAAACCAGACACAGCAATTCTCCTAACCTTCTCGGCACAGTGCTAAGTCCAGGGTGGCAGTCTCTAGGCAAAAGCTACTTGGCGATTGGTCTGTTGCTAAGTGTGCTGTCAATCATATCTGCTTTTCGTAAAAACGTAATCATTTTGCGCCAAAACAGCGAAATTTAAAATCATTCATGAACAATTTATGTACATTTTTAGATACTTCCGTAGCAAATTTTATGCGTTAAATGTACCACCAGTATTCCAAACTTCCCATAGCTTTAGCTGCTGTGTATATTTGTATTAACAGTGCTAAATTACCTGCATAGCAACTGTGTAAATTTTCTGTTATCTGTGCTCTTATGATATTTCTTTAAAAAAGTAGCCAAGATTTTTTACCAGAAAGCTGTAAACCTCTCTGCCAGTGTTGAAAAGAAAATATTTTCAGCACCGCATAACAAAAAAATCAATGATAAAAAGCTGCAAGTCACTCTGCATTTTAATCACTTCCGTCCTCCTCTAGTGTGCAGAACTGTTCTCTAAACCTGAAAAAGACTTATAGTTAGATGGGGTTTAACGACACACCAACACCAATGTGTTAAATAGTGTCAGCAAGAATAAAGGGATAAAAATCAACTTGTAAAAGTAAAGGTGGGGTAAAATTCAACTAGAGAAACTTGCCGCTAGGCTTATACATAATTATGTTTCATTGCAATGATCAGGCTAGACCTATTTGCTGAGAATTCGGGTTGGACAAAGTGTCGGTCCACCGTTGAAGTTTTGATCTTATGACAAGGCCTACTTAGGACGGGGCAGGGGTGGAGAACTAAATTCCCCAGTCAAAAGAATGGGGGATAAAGGATGTTACCTGCACCCCTCCCCCATTTGGG